>APFE030110564.1:50863-85018 GCA_000404065.3 Pinus taeda | reverse complement strand
GTCTTTGTTTATTGAATAGTGTCATCTATATGCCTATCAGTGAACACAGATCACTAAACGTTGCACTTAAGAATAGAAGCTTCCCGGGATAAAATAGTCATCTACGTTTTCGCTCATAGAGTAATTCCTCCATTTATTATCACTTATTAGAAAACCAATCATTCATCCACCCCCTTTTATTCATTACCGGGAAACTGGTCCCATTATATCCAATCGGAGCCACCATCCCAAACGGAAAAGGAGTTGTATTAAGGTCCGGACCGGGTGGTTATCCCCCGATGTTGATGTAACGATTTTCGGGGCATCAACACAAGGTCAAAAGAAATCATGGATCTCATTCACCCTGATGTCAATGGTCCTATGTCTACAAAGTATCTTGAAGGATATTTATATTATGTAACATTCAATGATGACCACCTCCCATCCCCCCACCCCCCCCCCCCCCCCCCCCCCCCACGCCCCGATTTTTCATCATTGATTCTATATGCTACTACCTTCAATGCCTTGGTGAAGTATTGGATTATTTAGGAGAGGACTTCCTTTGTCTCATTCCTTGGCTAGTTTCAAAGGAGGAAAACTTAGGCTTATGAGTCCCATCGTGGAAGAATAAATCTAGAAGGTGGTATGGTATTTTGACCCAAATAAATCCCCAATTCCATATAGGTTCACTAGACACTTCTATCAAAAATGTTGGGAAACAATCAAATATGACTTATGCAAAATGGTTGACTTCATTGAAAAATCCAGTTAGATGGGTGACACTCCCAAATTGTCTTTCTTGGATTTGGTACCTAAGGATGTAATCCCTTCCTCCTTTTATCATTTTAGGCCTTCTTCTTTATGTAATTTTGATTATAAAATTATTTCCAATATCATTGCTTAGAGGCTCAAGCCTTTCGCCCTCAGCTAATATCTGACAATCAATATGGCTTTGTAAGTAAGAGGAAGCTCATGGGTAACTTTGTTTTGGTTCAAGAAGCCATTCACTCTAGTAAATCTAGGGGGGTAAGGCATAGTCATAAATCTTGGCATGGCCAATGTATTTGACAGAGTAAGGCACTATTTTCTCTTTGCTATTTTAAATCTGATAGAATTTTCTCCAGACTTTGTAAAGTGGATTGTTGCATGCATTTTGGGCCCTTGGATTTCACCACTAGTGAATTGTTGTTCAATTGGGTTCTTTAGAGCCTCTATAGGTCTAATGAAAGGATTCCCCCTCTCTCCATTTCTATATATTCTTATGGTTGAATCTTTAAGCAACGAATGTTAGCATGAAAGAAGCCTAAATTCCCTTCCCGGAATTAGGTTCTCATAACGAAACAAAAGAAAAAACCATGCTCAATATGTGAATGATACAATTTTAATTGGAGGGGCCTCATGTATCATAGCAAGGAGATTTAAATATGTTCTACAAATTTTGGTTTTGTCTATAGAGGAATGATAAATGGTTGTAAAATCCACCTTTATTCTTGGAATATCAACAAAGCTTTGCATGGGAAAATTTTAAGAACTATAGGCATTGCAGGGAGGGACACATGGAAAAACCTCAAATATTTGGGCATGCCCATTTGCCTCAAATAATTCCCTCATCCATCCTAGGGCCATGCAATTGATAAATTTAAAATTAAATTTGATTAGTGGAGCCCTCAGTCATAAAATATTACAAGAAGGTTATTTTAGTTCAGTTTGTGCTCACAGCCCTCCCTTTATTTCAATTTTCAACCTTGCTAGCCCATATTTAAATCAAATGGAAAATGGCACATGAGATAAGGATTCTTATTTGGGAGTATGGAAAAATGAACTCTATTTCATCTTGTGAACTTGAAGATAATTCAGCTCCCAAAAGCCTTGGGCAAATTAGGAATCAAAGACCCCTTAATTATGAACATAATGCTTGGAGAAAAAATGGTTTGGTGCATAATCATAGGAAATAATAACTGGTGGAAGTAGGTGGTTCATAATCTTACATCTTAAGCGAACTCTGCAACCGATGAAAAATACCTAGGTTTCGAAAACCTGCTAAACCCTGACAATTCTGGAGGCGTCACCTAGAACGAACGGCATGTAACAACTAGCGAATCAAGTAGGAAAGCCAGAAACCAACGAAGCTCCCATGAAGCCGCAGGCCCTAACAATGTCCATGTCCTTGGAGCTCGGTGGCAGGCAAGAAGTAGAGGGAAGTGTTTGCCATGCGCAGCAGAGAAACCCAGATTTGTAATACCCCTGAACAAACTGGAGAAATATCGTAGTTATATGAACGATCATGCGATGACATGCAAATTCATTAGCTTTTGGCCAATGGAGAAGGACCTGATAAAGTGGATCCAGCAGAAATGGAAGCCAAAAGGTCATGTATAACTCAAGTTGGGATCCATAGGATTCTTCATGGTAGTATTCTCAAACCTGCAAGATAAGGAAAGAGTCTTTTAAAATGGTCCATATTTTCATTGCAATGAAGGAATGTTCATGAGATATTGGGAAGAATTCTATAACCCAGATAAGAAGCAATTTCTAGTAGCCCGTGTTTGGGTTCAACTCTTTAGTCTCCCAATGGATTTCTGGGACCAGGAAATACAGGAACGAATAGGTAATTCAATAGGAAAAATTGTCAAAATAACAAAAACTAGACTTAGGGGCCGATCCACTTCATATGCTAGGATCTGTGTGTATATGAATATTTCAAAGCCCATCCCTAAATCGATAGAACTAGAATATCACGACAAAATATGGCAACAAACCTTGGATTATGAGCATATCCCGTTCCGTTGTCACTGGTGTCATGAGTATGGCTACTTATACAAAGAATGCCCACTAAACCAAGAAGACCGACCAGATCTAAAGGAGCAAAAGAAGAACCCCCCACAAGAAGTAAATGAGGGGTTCAAAGAGGTCATGCATAAGAGGAAGACCCTGAGAGTGCAGCAAAATCCAGGAAACTATAACCACAAGCAAATGGCCAATAAGAATAGATATGAGGTGTTGCAAGAAGAAGAAGAAACAAAAAATGAGGTAGAAACAATGGAGAATCAGGACAAAGAAAATGAGATAAGTCATGAAAAATCAAAGACCACCCCAAAGAGAAAAGCCCAAATAGATCTGACAAAAAAAGAAGAGCAGGAACCAGTAGATCTCACCAATGGAATTTGATGCAACAAAGGAGGAGTTGAGCATGGAAGAGGAAGTTCTTAAAAGAATTTTAAATGAGTGGAGACATCTGGATGAAATATTCATTCCAAAGGATCAAAAGAAACTGTATAAGGAAACCTTCTAGCAATACATGGCTAACCAAGGATAGATACAAGTCGACATAGAAAATCAACTTAGCATGCAACAAGAAAATTCCCAGGAACAGCATAGCAGAAGTAAAGGAGGAAAGAAAAGAGGGAGAATAAATCTATAGGAGTCAATTCAAATAATGGGAGAGATGTTGATGAACATGGGAAGGGTAGTACCGCTATCAGCGGTATTCCAACAACTTATTAAAGTTAACCAATGATAGTGATCTCATGGATAATAAGGGGCCTTAAAAACCATGGAAAACAGAGGTACCTACAAGATCGTTTAAGAAAGGAAAAGCCTCAAATAGTTATCCTATAGGAAACAAAGGTAACAGGAGAAAAATTAGAGGAGATCCTATGAAAAATGAAACCAAGATACAAAGTAGTATAACTAGATGCAAAAGGAAGCGCAAGGCGAATCACCATATTATTGAATCCTGCAGAGGTAATGGTAGATTATTGGATAGGAATGTCGCGAATCTTGACTAGACGTTTTCGCAATATAGGGACTAAATAATGGATCATAATCTCAACAATGTATGGGCCACATACTCCTAGAGAGAAGGAAAACTTTATGCAGAGCATTAGGAAACTAATCCAAATGCATTCAGAAAAACTATGGTTAAAAGCAAGGGATTTTAATCTGATAACCTCACTGGAGGAACAAAAAGGAGGGATAAGAAGGGAAGAACCAGAAATGGAGCAGTTCAAGGACATGAAAGAAGAGCTACATCTAGTAGATATTCCCAACAACAATTTAACCTATACCTAGAACAATCGAACAGGAGGAACTCGCCAAATCACATCAAGGTTAGATCGGTTCTTGGAAATGGAGAATTTAATAAGTAGAGATGTATATTATGAAGCGTTAGTCTTGTCATGCATGGGATCTGACCACTGGCAAATTAGACTAGAAGTAGACATGAAACAAGGGCAGAACAAGAGGCCATTCTAGTTCAAAGCCTTCTATCTTTGTGACCCTGCCTTGTTAGAAAAAATGAAGGAATGTTAGAGATCAAGTACAGAAAAAGGGAGGAATAAAATGCATACATTCCAGCTACGCCTGAAAGAACTAAAGTGAAAAATAAAGAAATGTAATAAAGAATAATTTGGTAATAATCAACAAGATTAGGAACTGTTATGGGCTAGGATGCAAAGAGTGAAACAACATATGATAACAAAGGGCAACTCAGAATCCCTAGTGGAGGAAGAAGGAAAACTACTAACTAGGATTGAGGAAAGGAGGAAGCAAGAAGAGATCTTGTGGAAACAAAAATCAAGTTTCCAATGGCTCCGGGAGGGAGGAAGGAACACTAGATTCTTCCACAAAGCAATGATTCAACATAGACAATATAATATAATATTCTCATTACTAGATTAGGGAGGAAACATGCTAGTGCAAAATGATGAGATGAAAATTTTGTTGGTGAATCATTTCCAAAATATAATGACAGAACCAAATCCCGACTAGCATGGACCATAACTTAGCACTAATGAGGGCTATTACCTTGGAAGAAGTGGAGGAGGTATTGAAAGGAATAGCAAAGAATAAAGCGTTGAGCCCGAATGGCTTCACAGTAGAATTTGTTTAAACAACATGGCCAATTCTAGGAAAAGTCATCCTGGAAGTAGTGGAAGAGTCCAGAAGAACAAAAAATGTACACCTTACCCTAAACTCAACTTTTATAACTCTTATTCCAAAAAATGATCACTCTGAAGAGCCCCAGGGGTTTATACCTATAGCATTATGCAGTGTAATTTATAAAATACTCTCAACCATAATGGTAAATTGGCTCAAACCGATCCTCCCATTACTAATCTCCCAAGAGAAAACTGTTTTTGTCAAAGGAAGGCAAATTTTCAACGGTATAGTTACTGCTCAAGAGGCAATCCACTCCCTTAAGAACCTTAAAGATAAAAGAATGATGATTAACCTAGACTTGTCGAAAGCATATGATCATTTAATCTAGACCTACCTTCAAAGTATCCTAAAATCCTTTGGCTTTGACCCCCGATGGATAAATCGGACCACTTCCCTCATATCAACCCCTGTGTTCTCAATCCTTCTGAATGGAGCACCTTCTGAGGCCTTCAACGCAACAAAGGGGCTAAGACAAGGAGACCCAATCTCCCCCCTTTTTTTTTCATTTTAGTAGTTGAATGGCTAGGAAGATATGTCAAAGCACAAGTACAAGCATGACAATTTAAAGGTTTTTGCAAGTGGGGAAATGACATTCCTTTAACTCATCAACAGTTTTTTGATGACATCATGATGTTCTGTCAAGCTATTCTCAAGGAATAAAGGTCCCTCTTTTCCATTTTGCAGGATTTCATGAATGCCTCAGGAACTTAAATCAATAAAGATAAGTCGGATATCTTTTTCTTTAACACAGCAGCTCAGTCTCAAGCCTTCCTGGCAAGAATAATGGGCTTTCAAATAGGAACCCTATCGTCAAAATATCTAGGGATTTCGTTAAGTCTTAACCCACACAAAGTGGAAAACTAGAAGGTTCTTTTGTATAAGATTCAAGGTCGACTTCAAAACTGGACCTTTCAAGCACTTAACATGGCTAGTAGAGTCATTCTTCTAAAGGTGGTGCTACAATCAATTCCTATCTACCAGCTCTCAAGCTTAGCAGTACCCAAAACTATTTGTAATGATATGAAAAAAATATTCAAAAAATTATTGTGGAAAGGGCCACAAACAACAAAAAAATGGGCTCTACTATCCTGGAACTGGCTAACTAAGACAAGAAAAGCAGGGGGGCTGGGCCTTCACGGCCCATACACTCTGAACTAGTTTATGGCAGCCAAGCTATGGTAGAGATGGATACAGGGGGAATAGACTTATGGAAATAAATATGGGGAAGAAAATATGGGATGCCTAGGATGACATAAGCAAGACTGAGAACGCGGGAAAATATAAAGGGATTGACTATATGGAACCTAGCAACAGAAAATAGAGAATTGATAAGAAACCACAGCTTTTGGAAGATTAGAGGAGGAGATAAGGCTAGGTTCTGGCAAGATTCTTGGCAGCAGAGGGAAAAATTATTCAGCAGATAGGATATAGAGGAAGTATTCTTAAGGACTAATATGGAGAAAATGGAAGAGGAGAAAACACTAGCTAGATGCACCAAATTCTCTCCAATGAGAAGCCTATGATAAAGAGGTGGACTCCAGAAGAATATTGATAATGGAAGGAACATATATTATAAGTTGGGGTTATAGAATCAAAGGAATGTTCACTATTCAAGAAGGAGACTACCTGAAAGCATATCACTAACAAAAGCAAGGGTTACCCATATGGGAATGAATATGGAAGGATCAACTATGGCCGAAAGTAGTTTTCTTCCTATGGGTGGTCCTCCATGGTGGCGCCCTAACATGGATCAATTACAGATATGAGGGATGCAGGGACCATCGGTTTGCTTCACCTGCGAAGGACAAATGGAAACGATTGAACATCTACTAAATGTCTGCAGATATAGCAATTCCCTATGGTAGAATCGTGAAATTCTCTTTGGACATACAGACAGGGATTACTCAAGCAAAAAAAAATGGAAAATGGAGAAAGAAAAGCTACTAGAGCCCCATCCTAAACAGAGCCTGGAACATCTCCTTAGTATTTCTCCTATGGGTGGTGTGGAAAGAGAGAAATCAGAGAATCTTTAAAGATGAAAAAAATACTGTAATGGAGATGTGGAAGTTGATAGTACAGAATATCCGTGAAACTATTCTAGCTGAGAATGGCACCCAGAAGACTGGGAAACAACACCACAGGAGAGTCGAGTAATGGAAATGCTAAATCTGAATCCGAGAATTCTGATGCATAACTCCTGAACGCTGAAACCTACACCCCATAAATCCCTAGATTACTTTTCGTTTCCAATGGAGGATTTTATAAAACTAAAATTTGACTGTGGATCCAGAGGAAATCCAGGTGAAGTAGGCCTAGGAGGAGAGTTCAGAGACCACCAGGGCCAAACAATCTGGTTGTTTTCAATGGATTGTGGAATAGCGAGCAACAACGAAGCAGAACTCAACGTGCTCAAACAAGGACTAGAAATAAATCGAAGGGAAAAACTTCAGAAGATGGTGGTGGAAGGGGATTCCACATTGGTGATTGACACAGTGAAAAAACTTCAGCAAGGAACCTAATGGGAAAAATAAGCAAGAGCTAGAGAACGACAAGAATAGTTCAAGAAATAGGAATCCTATTACAAGGGATATAATACCTCATCCCGAAACATGTCCATCGATCGGGGAACGTGGCAATAGACTTCTTAGCAAACTGGGGATGCCGCAAACTAGGAAGCAACCTTGACTTCCTGAGTGACGAGATAAATCAAGTAGAAGGAATGAATAACCTTAAGGAAATTCTGGGAAAAGAGAAGGAAGCAGGAAAAAGCCCCCGATAAGGGTGAGCAGGGACATTGGAACCGGACAGAATATGGCTAGGACAGCCGGATGGTGGTCAAGACAATTAGATTATGGATAGGGCAGATGGGTTATGGTCAGGGTAGCCGGAAAAATTATGGTCATGACAGATGACATAGAGAAAAAGGGAAGTGGGTAACCCATTTGAGGACCCCACACAAAGGAAGGGGAAGAGGACAGGAAAAAGGCAACAAGTGTAGGATGCCTCAGGAATGAAAATGGGTAGGTGGGTGAGAAGCCAAGAAAGAAAGGTGGTGAGAGATTGGGGAGAATGCATGTAGAGTGCAGAAGGAGAACAAGCGACAGGAATTGCGGATGAGAGTCAAGAGGAGAGTAGGAGAAGGGGTGATGGTTGGTATCTGGACTCTGCCGCCAGCAACCTAGAATGAAACTAGTATGTAAACCATGCTCCCCTAAGTGTAAATTTGACAACAATTTCACGAAATTGGAGGGGAGACTGGCAAACAAGGAGAGAGGTGTTGAAAGTAATAGGAAAATGTTGGTTATGTTTTAAGAAGATAATGTATGGTTTCTTAATTGCGAAAAGAAATGGAAAAATTTGTGAATTTGAGTTCAATTGTCTGTTGATAATGTCTGGGTACAAATTGATTGTATTCTATGAAGGGCAAAGGGGGGGGGGAATGAGACCTGGAAGGGTTTGGAGGGTTTCTAGAACCTGGGGGAAAGAAACTGATACCTATCATAGGAAGATGTTGTAGGTTGGGGCCGAGAAAAGGCTATGATGCCTCTGATAGCTTTCGGGGGCCATGTCAACTCTAGAATCCATGGGGGGAAAGAGGGGGGAATGGGAAATGGAAGATAGGCCTTGTTAGGCTAATCTGGCTTCTGGGAGGAATCTTACACCAATGTGGAAAAAAAGGTGTAGGGGACTAGGAAGTGGAGAATTCCACACTAATGGGGCTTTGCTTGGCTGGGGGGAAATCATTTCCCTATAACCCTCTGTAGTGATGAGCTACAAAGGAAGGCTAAGTCTAGAAAAACCATGAGGTGGGGGGGTGGTGAGTAGCAAACTGAGAGGGTCTACTTGGTGGCGGAATTGGAGCCAAAACCTTGCTCTCCCGTAGTTGGAATTCTAGTTCCTTGTCGGCTAGATCACATGAGCGGCGGGGGACCTCTGTGGGGACCCTAGGGGAAGGGTACTAGGGAGGGATTAGAGCTTAGGAAAGAAGAGATAACTAGTTGGCTACAAATTGGGGACAATTGGGTTTCCGAGAAGCAAACTGAAAGTTTTAATGTTGAAAAACAGATTAAAAAGGAATGGCAGAATGTTATGGAAAAAATTAGGACTGGTTTTAATGAACATTCTCATGTTAAAATTACAGGTAGAATTAATTTCTATACTCTTCAGTCTCCGGAGCTTCGTCATTAGAAACAGGTGAGAATGCGTGAGGGGAGGGAACGAAAGAAATTGTTGCAAGAAAAGATGGTGAAAGTGGAAGGGAAATAGGGAAGAAAAGGAGGTCGATGAGCAGGAAAGCAGGAAAAGCAAAAAATGAAGGGCCCGGAGGAATCAACGAGAAAAACACAGATAAAAAGGGGAAGAATAATAGGTGAGGAAAGCATGCAGAACCTTTTGAGTGCTTACCATGCACGCACCCCAGCCCAAGTAAAAGTCGTAATTGCAACGTGGGAAATAGAGTTAAATGCCAACATCGTATATGAAGAACTCCCAATGGAATACTGGGAGCCATTACTTAACGAGTCGAGTCATACTAGAGGCCGCCAAACTCTGTTTAGGCAGACCATATAGCAATACTGGGTAATGAAAAATCTATTGGCCAAGGCAATGATAACATATAGGGATAGAGAAGAACCAAAGCGAGATAGGCCAGAGGAACCAAGTTTAAAGGAAATCCAAGCAGTGAAAATGCAGAAATATCACCAAAACCTTCGTTTTGGGAGAATGGAGAAGAAGATCCAAACCTTGTTGTAGAGCAAAGTGCCCTAGTCAAGTGCTAAGGACCCGGCCCCAATTGAATCATTTGATGACTTAAGCAAAGAGACAGAAAGTTCATTTTTGTTATTATGATGAATAGCATTTATTTTACAACTCAAAGCATTAATTATATAGTAGATATAGTTGCGAACTTGGCATGGATGATAAGGATTAAAATGTTTAAATTTTGGGCAGCGTTTGATTCTGACTAGTGGTCAACAAACCTGGTTTCCTTCGGGCAGGCTGAGGCTACCAGACATATTTTTTTACCTACATATAGATAAGTAATAGAAAATGGAAATACTACCAAGCTTACATAAAAAAAGAGAATCTTACATCTTACATATTTCTCCCAACAGAGGTCGTTCTCAAGTATAGAGATTGTTGGTAGCTTCAATACCATTAATGGGGTCCAAATTGGCATGGATTCCTTGTAATGGGAAACAAAAAAAATATATGGAGAGAAGGAATTTTGGGTGGTCCACCTCTAGGATCAAAGCCTCTCTTCCTTCCTCTATGTAAGTGGTTATCCTCCTAGCACAAATTCACTTTAGTGACATCTCTTCATGGAAGAGGGATGGAACTTGGAAGGGCCAGCATGAGGCAATGTCCCTAGTCACTTGGATGCATTATGTAAGACACTTGAAGCATCTCTTTCAGGTGTCTTGCATCTTTTTTGTTTAATCAAGACTCTCGTGGCTAGGGTGGTGTTATGTACTCTGTTAAACTTAACTATGAGGCTTTTCTTTTTCTTCGTTGCAGACCTCCTTCCTCTAAGTTGTGGTTTAATGTTTGGAATTTGGACTAACTTCCAAAAATAAATATATTTTGTTGGACCTTAGGTCATAGGAAGATACTTGTAGCAAAAAATCTCATGGAGATTGGAATAATCAAATGTTGTTGATGTGTTATGTGTAAACAAAATCAAGAAACCATTGAGCATATTTTCTTTGAATGCCCATTCTCACTAGTAGTTTTGGGAATAGTTCTATCTCAATTAAAACTAATAACCTATTGGTCTTCTTCTATCTGAGACCTCTTGGGAAGGTGGGGAAGATGTTATAATGAATATTTTTCTAGGAAGAAGCTAATGAAGAGAATTTGGGAAGCACTACCCAAATTCATTTGCTACAGGATATGGTTGGCAAGGAATAAAGTGGTATTCCAAGATGAAAATGTGTATATCATTAGAACGGTTGGTAGTGAAATTGGGATTCTTGTGGAATCACCCTGAGCAAAGAAAAATAAAGATGAACATTAGAAATTAGAAATTAGTTGAAGAATCAAGTTGAGTGAAAACTTTCAATATTGAAAAAGAAGAAATTTCTCAAATAGAAATGAAAAATTAGACTCTCAACTAAGGATTTTAAAGAGTAGATTACAAAAAGAAATGCATTTTTTACTTATATTTTAATGGAGTAACAAAAGTAAATCCAGGGGTGAAAAGAGTGGCAAAGGGGTGATCCTTCACCATGATAAGCAAAAAGAATTCAGGTATGCTTGGGATCTTGGTAATGCCTCTAACAATGTGGCAGTGGCCTATGCTCTCTACTAAGGACTAAAGAAAATTGTAAACCTTGGAATCCAAGAGGTCATTGTCATTAGAGATTTCACAAACATAATTTATCACTTGTTCTCGGGGACCTTCCCTCCTTACTTAAAATTAAATAAAAAATTAAATGATTTTTCTAGCTATAACAATCCATCTCAAAGAAACAATGCTTCCATGTAATGAAAAGCAATAACTTTAAGGTTGACTGAATTGAAACTTTGGGGGTCAATATTAATAAGGATCAAATATGGTGGCATGGGAAGAGGGACTTTGATCCACTCAATCCTTAATTAATACTATGTATCAATTGATTTATAATTGGTGGCCCCCTCTCTTTAGCATGAAAAGGAGACTACTGGCCTCTTCATGCAAGGCCAAGCCATCAACATGAACCGGTCTCCCTAGCGCTTGGATATAGATTCTTTGAGGCACTTCAACATGAACCAAAGGGGTATAATCAATAAAGTAAATTGAACATTGTACAAGACTTGGAGGATTTTACACCTAGGAGCATGAACTTAAGATTGGCTTGGAATGTAGTTAGTTTCAGGATGAGATGTGGTCATATCATTATCCATCCCGCGAGATTCAATACATCAAATTTTAACGACCCTAAGAAAAGAATACTTTTGGGCTAGCTTTGTTGCATTGGGTTGTCAATCCATTCAATTAATATATCTAGGAAGACGATTTGTTTTTGGAATAAGTTTGGAGTTTCCCATTGTATTTAGAGAACATCTTAGTTGGGTTGGTGTAGATGTGTGTTTGATTGTCTACTCTTTCTGCCACGAGATAGGAGCAATATGTTCCTCTCGATGCTCTTCGTTGAGGTGTGGTGTTATTTAATTCATTACAATTCCTCATGTTGACATAGCCTTGAAATTTGTGGTGTAGATTGGAATTCTCTATGTATGGGTATATTGATCTCGTGGTGGCTAATGGTATTTAAATTTAGCTTCAAGCCTATTCTTTTGATCCTAATCATTGCAATAGGTGTTGAGCCTCAATGTTTCATTTGTGTAATATGAGGTGAATATGTTATGTTGTGTTTGAAACTTCTAAAATATGAAGGAAAGAATGGTGATTGAACTACTAGGAGGAAGAAATATTTTATTTTTTGTTTCTCTGTAATAAGTGGGGGTAAATATTTGTTTAGCTGGAAGGAGGAATTCCAAAATTCTCCTTCCAAGACTCTCTTGTGGGATTTCCTATGTAGCTTATGCATCTTGCTTAATTGTCACCTTTGGGTGACTAGTTTAATTGGTTTCATCTCAAGGGATCAGGTGGTCTCCTTTTCTCCCTTGTCAATTAGTTCTGCTAGGAAAGGTAGATATCTTATGTTTTCACTTGTGATTGGTGGTGCTCCATACAGTGAAATATCTAATCATCAACAACACGTTTTCGTCATTTAGTTCGTCTAAGAGTGTTACAACCAGTTTAACCAACGCATAATTTATGCAATTAACAAATTGGGATTGGCCCTCGTATTGCTTATTTTGTTTGTTAATTTCTCAGAATTCTATGTTGACACAATCACTTATTATAATTCTTCTACAATTAGAAATCACGTTATCCAATTAATTAAATCTTCCAACAACAATAAGAAATTTTGGATAGAACAGTAAACCAAATGCACAATAGAAGACATACAAGAACAATAGAGACACAACAATTTGGTCAAAGGCCAAGGAAAAACCCCTCAAGGGGGAAAACCTTTTCCAAATTATTTTTCTCTTAGATTGTCATCAAATTTTCAGCAAAGAGATACAGTGTCCAAGTACATCAACAATGAGTCAAAGGTCAAATCCTTGACTAGTCGAATTCACCATCAAATATCCAATCAAAAATTAGCCCAAAAATTCAACTCTAGTAAAAAGTTAAATATGCAATTTCTAATCAAAGTCAACAACATTCAAATATGCCCTAATCAGTCAACAGTTAATGGTCAAATTGCTTCAAAATATTGGTCAAGGAAGCAAATAATTCGGCCTCTTTCCCTTTGTCAAACTTGGTCAAAATAATCCCAAAAATCATCCTCAACTTCAAAGTCAACTTTGTGATCTGTTGACACCTAATCCTTGTGATTGGGTGAATTGGGTGAATTTATGTAAATAGATATATAGAAAATATGAATAGTCATCGGGAGACGAACTGAACAGTCTCTCCCTCATGTATATAATGAAGACCTACTTGATGGAATAAACATACGATTCAGTTTTTGCTTTGTGGAGTTACTGCCTGGTCTGACATAGTATCAGAGCCAACTCCTTTTTTAGCTTTATGCCCTTTGTAACTCCCTATTATGCTCCTCTTCTCTCCATTTAAAAGCGTTGCTCCATACAAAGCCTGCTTCATACAATACGCTGCCCATATAATCGTTGGTGTCAGTTGCCTGACATTTTCTGTCAAGCCTACCTACACCATTGACTACTACTATTATGCTTCTCGCCTTGAATGCTGTTGCCATTCTCCAAAACAAACCCTATCAGACAGCGCAGTGAAATAAAATGTGGTGATGTCCTGTGTAAATATACTACATTTGGCTCCCATACGCTACTACGTTCCTCTGCTGAGATGTCGGAATCCCTTTCACAGCAAATACTATAGTTTTCATTTTTAACGCTCTACACACATCTATGTTACGTGCAGTGAGAAGCAGTGTCACTTTCTTCGCTTTATTCATAGCCATCCAAGCTCATCTTGCCCCAAAACGTTATCAATGTAAATAAATGAAGGCACCTTCCCTAACATTCCACCCATTTCTAGCTGTCCATCCTCATGTTTTCTAATATCTGGAACCGTCTCTCCATGTTCCATCAAATTTTTTAAGATCAATCTCTACAACTCTACTATCTTTGGAGTTGAATCGATATTTTTGAAGAGTTGAACTGTGCGATATTGATGAATTGAGGGAGACTGAACCTTCCACATGCCCTGGTTCGAATGATTAGAATCAGTTCCACTTCCTCTTGTTTCTGTAGAGAAAGTGTGGAAGACCAGAGCAGCCACAAGAATTTGGAAAAGCTGATTGCAGATATTTATCAGGAAGAAACATTTTGTTTTGTTTTAATCTCTTTGTAGTTCTGTGCTGAAATCGCACACAATGTTTCATCATTAAAGAGGAAAGTAATTGTAGAACGTGCTGCACAATTTGATATTCTGGTGACTAACAAGTTATCGAAGCTGAGTAGCCAGGAAGACGAGTAACTTGTGATAGTTTTTGCAGGTTGATGTGTTGATGTTTAATTAACTTTATACATCATATCAAGCTTATAATCTGGTGCTTGGTAGATTCTTATAGCTTATGAAACATATATCTGATTATGTTTGCATGAATGTGTTGTTCTGCGTAATACTGTTGGGTGTTCTCCAAAAGTCAGTTTTGAATAATTTTGTGGTTTTTGGATATTTTTTTACATCATTTTAATACATGTGCGCTGGTAGCCATATTGTTTTCCCACACCGCCTCAATGGCTGTGTGTGTGTTTTTTTTTAAATGTTGAATGTTGCTGCAATAACCATATGGGTTGAGCTTTTGTTAAAATAAAAAAATCAAAAGCACATTTTTTTACATCAAAAGCACATTTTGCCAGCATAAGTGTTTTTACAGTAGACAGATTTTTTCTAGCAAAAGTTTTTTGTTACAGAATGCATTCAATCATATCCATGCTTGGAGTAGTTCTCACTAGCAAGGAGAACTATCCTGAATGGTCCCGGATGATAAAACACACCCTCATTTTCAATGAGTTGTGTAAAGGATTGTGTGTCGGAGACGAAGACAATGAACCAGTACAACCTACCTTAGACAAAGAGCTCATCATTTGGGAAAACAAGAACAGCAAAGCTTATGCATTAATCGCAGCATCTGTAAATGAAGAGGTGAGTCGCCATTTTTCGTCATATTCAACTGCCTTTGAAGCTTTACAAAAGCTCAAAGAACTCTATGACTCACATTCTGCACTTGAATTTGTTCAACTCATGATTAAACTCTTCACTCTTGAACTGCAAAATAATGATCCCCTTGCTCTTGCATCTGAAGTAAAGTCTATAATGCGTGATATCAAATCCACTAAGGTTGAATTGGATATTCCTCTTATCGCTTTTCTCAAGGCACTTTATCCTACTTACTCCAATTATCTTCAGTCATTATAAGCAAATGGAAATCTCAAAGATATAACCTTTGACTCTCTTGTGAAAAAGTTTGCTGAAAGAGAGAAAGCTTTTGGAAAGAAGACAGCCCCTGAATTTTCTGAAGAGGCTATGTGCCTTGCTCATAAAGAAAAGCATCCTGCTCAAGATTCTACAAGAGGAAGAGGTGGTTGAAGAGGAAGAGGAAGATATTTCAGAGTCAGGGGGGGCAGACATTCTCAAGGAGAAAAGTCATATTTGCACTGCATACGCTGCAAAAGAAATGGATCACATGATGCCTCTACATGCAAGCTACCATGGGACAAAATTAAGCAGAAAAGAAACCAATAGAAAGGTAAAACTAATGATACAGACAAAGGTAAAGCACCTGAATCCGCTCACTATGTTGTGGCACGACGTAACATTGGAGTAAATGAGGATTTATTTAATGCTTCACTTGCTTCTTGGAAAAATGATTGGTTGCTTGATTCAGGAGCAACCTGCCACATGACTCATAGAAAAGATTTTTTTGAAGATTTCACTGACAATGTTGATGGAGCAGTATACTTTGCAGATCAATCAAAAATCAAGCCATCAGGGCTTGGCACAATCAGGCTTAAACTGCCTAGCCTTCCAGACTTTCTTCTGCATCATGTTCTATATATCCCATAGCTCAAGAGAAACTTGTTGTCATTGGTCCACATCGGCCATCAAGGTCACTCCATTCATATGTTTGATGGCAAGCTTGAGGTAAGAAAAGCATCTGACCACTCACTTGTCATGAGGGGAATAGAAGAAGAAAGGCTTATCAAATTGCAAGGAACATTTGCGCATGCACAAGATTTCTCATACAATTATCATCATGAAGAAGGTACACTTCCATCAAGTTTATTATGCAATGCTAGATTTGGACATTTGAACTATGACAGTCTCCGCTTGTTGAAGAAAAATGGTGTTCCTGGTTTGCCTACAATTCCTAGGAAACTTAAGCAATGTGATGCTTGCATTCTAGGAAAGCATAGCAAACAGTGTTTTCATGATTCACATTCAAGAGCACAAAAGAAACTTGAACTCATTCATCCAAATTTATGTGGTCCAATGCATGTTCCTTCTGCAAATGGAAATAAATATATCATGACATTTATTGATGACTACACCAGAATGTGTTGGGTTTATTTATTGAAGAACAAATCTAATGCTTTTCAAACATTCAAGAATTTTCGTAAATGGATTGAAAACGATGCACAATCTCATATTGGGTCTATTCACACTGATAATGGAAAAGAATACACATCAAATGAATTTGAAAACTATCTTCGCCAACATGGGATCAAACATCAAACAACTGTGCCTTATAATCCCCAACGGAATGGTGTAGCTGAAAGAATGAATAGGACAATCTTAGATATCATACGATCCATGCTCTTCTTCAAAAATGTAAAGATAATGTTTTGGGCTGATGTTGTTCTATGTGCTACATATATAAAGAATAGAGGTCCATCTAATGCTATTAGAAACAATAATCCATATGAAATGTGGTATGCACATGTTCCTTCGGTAAAGCATCTCAGGGTCTTTGGTTCCACCTGTTATGCCTTAATACCAAAGGTACATAGAAACAAACTTGGTGCTAGAAGTCGTAAGTGTATCTTCCTGGGGTATTCAAACACCTTCGAAGCATACCGTCTCTATGATGAAGTAAATAAAAAGTTTGTTGTATCTAGAGATGTAATTTTTCTTGAATCATCCAAAACTGACAATGTTGTTGAGCAGCAATTTGATCGCTTGGATAGATTCGCAAAAGCGAAATCATTTCAAGAATTTGATAATCAGATTCCACAGCTTGAAGGGGGGATTCCTATACTAGATCAACTTGTGGAATCTTCTTCTGAAGAACACTCTCCCCTGCATGAAAATCCAACAACAGATGATGCTTTAAGTGATGTGATTGATAGAATTGGGAGGCTCAATCTTGATTCAGTCCCAACTCAATCAATGGAGCAGCCTGGACCATCTGAGAAAGGTCCCCCAAAGTGGCTGACAAAGACACTTGACAGTGTTCATCCTGATGAAGTTGGAAAGATAGGAACTAGAAATTCAAACCGGCAAAATGGAGGTGATGTAGATGACTCTAATTCACCTATTGATATGGATGTTTCTTATGATTGTGAACTGAACTTGTCTACAAATTTTGAACCAACTTCCTTCAAAGAAGCTACTTCTCATGATGAATGGAAAGAAGCGATGCAAAAGGAGTATGATTCCCTCATAAAGAATGGCACTTGGAAGCTGGTTGATCCTCCATTAGGAACCAAACCAATTGGGTGCAAGTGGGTCTACAAGAATAAGTATAAAGTTGATGGCTCACTTGACAAGCACAAAGCTAAGCTTGTGGAAAAAGGTTTTGCATAGATGGAAGGGGTTGATTATGAGGAGACTTTTGCCCCCATAGAAAAATTGGCTACCATTCGGACACTCTTTGCCCTTGCAGCTCAGAACGGTTGGAAAGTCCATCAAATGGATGTAAAAACTGCTTTCTTAAATGGAGATTTAAAAGAGAATGTTTTTATGTCCCAGCCTGAAGGATTTGCTGTGAAAGGACATGAACATAAAGTATACAAACTGGTGAAGTCCTTGTATGGCCTCAAACAAGCACCACGAGCCTGGTATGAAAAACCAACTGAGCATCTTCTGAAACTCAATTTCAAACATTATGATCTTGATGATGCAACTTTATTTGTCAAGAAAGTTGGCAAAACAATTCTATATCTTGTGGTATATGTAGATGATATTTTAATGACAGGGAACAATGCAAGCTACATAATACATTGCATCCATAAAGAAGGAATTGGGAAAAAGATTTGAAATGACTGCTTTGGGCTATGTTCATTACTATCTTGGTATTGAAGTAACCCAACATCCGAAGTCCATATTTCTTTCTCAAAAGAAATACATTGGAGATCTATTGGACAAGTTTGGCATGACAGAATGCAATCCTCTTACTACTCCAATGGAACAAAACTTAAAGCTCACATATATTGAAGGAAAAGAATTTGAGGATGCAACAAAGTACAGACAGCTTGTAGGAAGTCTCAACTACCTAACTACTACTAGAACAGACATTTCATTTGCTGTTGGAATCCTCTCCAGGTTTATGCAAAAGCCTTGTGAGGGACATTGGTCTGCTGCAAAAAGAGTTCTAAGCTACTTGAAGGGAACTCAAGACTTTGGAATCAAGTATACACAGGTGGACGACTTCGGCTTGATTGGATACTCTGATTCAGACTTTGATGGAGACAAAGAAATTGGGGTATCTACTTCAGGATATGCTATGAGTCTTGGATCAGGAGCTGTCTCGTGGAGATCATGCAAACAATCAGTTCCAGCAGATTCCACAACAGAAGTAGAATATGTGGCAGCAGTTGAAGCAACAAAAGAAATTGTGTGGCTCAGGAAAATTCTTGAAGATTTGCAGATAAAACAAGTACAATCAACTCCACTCATGATTGACAATACCTTTGCAATAAAGTTGGCCAAGAACCCAAAGTTCCATGATCGAACGAAGCACATCAATACTAAATATCATCTGATTCGACATCATGTTGAGGCCAAAAGAATCCATCTCCATCATTGTTCCACTAATGAGAAAATTGCAGACATATTCACCAAAGCGCTTGGAAGAGAAAAGATTGAATGATTCAGAATGATGCTTGGGCTCACCAACATCCCTTCAGATTAAGGGGGGGAATGTTGACACCTAATCATTAGGATTTGGTGAATATAATGTAAATAAATAAATAAGTAATATGAATAGTCATCGGGAGATGAAGTGAACAGTCTCTCCCTCATGTATATAATGAAGACCTACCTAAAGGAATGAAATATACAAATCAATTTTGGTTGAGGAGTTATTGCCCGGTCTGACAGTGATTAGGAGCTCAAGTATGAGATAAGGAAAAAACTAAAAATTGAAAGTGTTCAAAAACACTTGCAACCTGAATGACCGGATAGGCCTCATTGATACAATCCTGTAGCCATGAATGACACTCAAATCTGACACCGTATGGAGAAGTTATTGCATTTTGAAAATGCCCAATAAACTGAAAAATTTAAATTTAAAAAAAAAAAAAAAAAAAAAAAATTATTCTAAGGAATATTCCCTAGAATATTCTTGGGAATATTCTATTTTGGATGGCCAATCAGGAGCTGACACATGGCCTGCCCGGATTTCGCCACGTGGCCCCAAGTCTACAAGGTTTGGTATGGCAAAATTTTTATGGAGCTCACAGGATTCGACTCTGGGTCGGGTGGCTGCCAGCTTATTTAAATTTTTTTAAAATTTGGTTTTGGTGGAAAAGAGGCCAGCCACTAACCATATGACCCTGGCGTGGGAACCAAAGGCTTAAACTTGATAGTTACGGTTTGGCGCAACGGTTAAGGGAAGTGGTCACATGCGCGCACATTCAGCCAGTGGTTATGGTCACGTTGGTAGTCAGTTTGGCGGAGTTAGCCAATTTTGGCGCCTTTTCCATTTTTTTCCGAGTTAACTGCGAGTTAACCAAATTTGGTGGAGTTTTTCTAGGTGAAACTGGACAAAACTTCAGTTGGTCATAACCTTTGGAAGGAGGAGCCTTTTTGGACGAATTTTTTTTTTTTTTTCGTGTTTTCTCATCATTCTAGAGCCATTGGTATAGGATTTAGAGCCATCAGAGCTCATCTTTAGGTGTTTTTGTAGTGAATAAGCTTGGAGAGCCATTAGGACCTAGGAGGTGTTGGAGCTGTATTGGGCCATGGTTAGCCATTGGAGGTGAACCAAAAGTCATTCTTGGCTGTTTTCTATCTTCTAAACTCATTTTCGCAACTTATTTTTCATTTTTAGGATTTATTCTCACTGTATAACCATTTTGAGCATCTAATTCAAGCAAGGACATGCCCATTTGGGATCCTTAGACCTGACAGGTAGCCCAGGAGGGGTGAATTACCTTATCAGTTGTTGTGTTATATTATGTGAATTTATCTTGCTGTGTTTTTAAAATTTGATATGATAAACAGTAAATTGAGATAATCCTCCTTCACACATAAGACTCAGAAATTTACCCAAAACTCTTTGTTTCAATTGCAAGACATTGGTAATAGTTTGCATATATATTTTAATGGAAATGAATACCTTGCACAACAAAAACAAGTAGTTTCATTTTCAGATTAGTGGTAACCCTTTAGGATCCTCAAACACATCCAAGTATGCCTATAGAAACTCTTCCATTTTTATTTTATTCCTTAGTCACCCATTCAGGGATAACTTAGCTCTCATGAACTCTTCTACAGAGTGATTTTATCTCTAAAATGAAAAAACATATTTCTTGTTAGAATTCATCAACTTTTTGGATCGGTTTGAACTTACTAGAAAGATCTTTGGATTACCCTTTTTCACACTGATGATGAAGAATTTGTCATCCTTGATGAGTTGATATTAGTTGTATTTCTTCATGAATATCACACTCGCTTGTACATGTAAGGATTCCCAAACACAACCCCACATACATCAAGTGGAACTACATCCAATTCTACTTCATCAATAAAATCAACGTTAATAGAAAATTTGATCCTTCTCTATTTTTCTACCTTTATGTTTGCCTTCTTATTGACCGAACCCAATGGATATGAGCTAGGATCATCATAAGTCTTTATTCCTAGATTCTTGACCAGATTTATTACTATTATATTTTCCTATGGCCTTGAGTAGAATAGAGCATTAATTTCCATATTCTTGACTTGTATCTTTATATGGAAGATTTTGGTAATTTCCTTCTCTTAATGTTGCTAAAGACAACTTAGATTCAACCCCTTCTACACTGATCTACATACAATCTTCTCATCTACGTCTCAATTGATTTCCACCTAATTACTCAAATCTATGGGCATGAGAAGTTTTTATTATCCTTATGCCTTAAAAAATGATAAAAACCTAATAGTTATAGTACTCTTTAGGAGGGAAATCTCCTTTTACATTGAATATAATTTACAAAAAGACAATATTTGATTATTCTAAGACTAGGTCTCCTTCGTGTATATTGCAGTGTATATATAGGAGATAAGGGGTACAAATATAATAAAACAGGAACATGAGGGGTTCTTTCCTACATAAGAATATAGAAATTGAAATGTAATCATTCCATATCCATGGACTAATAAGGGGTTTTATGGTTAATATGGGCCTTATATAGTTCTTAACATTCCCCTCCACTTCAAACAAGCATTCCCCTCAACAGTTGACTAATTGCTAGTGATTCTACATTAATACGTCATATTCCCATGTCATCTCTTCTATTGGTAGGTTTTTTTGTTTGATGATGTACTCCATAATTGCTAGGTTACTGGGTTACTTAATCCTTGTTTCAATGATTTTTTCTACTTCTAGTATGATTTTCCCTTCTTCATTTATTTTTGGTACAATTGCCAATGATAAGTGACTAACATGGTCATGATATTGATTAGGTGAAAGATCCTTAAGCATTAATCTAAATACCTTGGGATGATTACTGATAGCTTTATGGAGATCCCTTGACATAGATGATAAGGACACTTGAATATTCAGTGAACATAATTTTTCCATTACACCCTAGTGCCCATTTTTGAGTAATTTTCTCATTATTTTAGAGCTTATCACTTTATTGGGTTTCCCTTGGATCCTCTAAGCTCAATTTATTTTCCTTTTAAGGTAAATAATATGAATAGATCTTGAATATTAAAGTTCATTGTTCCTAATTATTATAACCATTTGACCCCTAAACAACATCAACGCCACCCATTTGTATTACAATCATGGGATTTTCCAACAAATACTCCTCCATAATGAGCTTAATACTATGACACTTCCCTGCACAATTTATGGTGTCTCCATATATAATCATTACATAAAGCTTTGGTGCTAGATATATGAAACAATCAAGAAGTGATGATAATTTGTAATTGATGAAGTTATGGGCATTACTTGAATCAATTGACATTGTCACCTTTTCCCTTTTGATATATCCTTCTATCTTGAGGGTTTGCGGAGTATTGATTCCAGTTGATGCATGATAAGATATTGTTGGAGTAGTCTATTTTAGCTCTAATTATTTTGGTGGGACCAATTCTTGATCTTCTTCGTCTTCAGAGTATATTTATAATTAATTCTTCTCATCACATAATGCCTCTTACTGTACTTTCTATCATAGATGAAACATAGTCCCTTTTCTCTTCTTCCATCCATTTGTTAAGGAGTCAACCTTGTAGGTTTAGGAGAGGGAGCATGATCTTTGCTATAATTATTAGTGACTAATTTTCTAGTGGCCATATTTTTACTTTCAACTTTCCTTGCCAAACTGAAAGCACACTTTAGAGATTTAGGTTCAAAGATATGCACCTCATGTTGGACACTTTACTTTAATGTCCCCATGGACAGGCCTAACATATTATCATATGAAATATTCTTTAACTTAAGACTCAACTTTTGGAAATTTTAAATATGCTCTATAATTCAAATTGTTTTTCTAATATTTACCAATTGATCGAAGAATGTATTGCTCTTATATCGCCATAATGTGCTATTAACTCCTCTATAGAAATGGACCAAGATATAACAGAGCCCTTTTTCCTTTCATAAATCCATTGCTACCATATATGTTGGTATTTTTCCAAAATAATTGATGTGATATTAATTTGTTATAAGGATGCCACCCGTTTTCAACCAAAGTATTACTCCATCTGAAATATCCATGTTACTGGATCATTACTAACAAATGTCCTCATATCGATCTTCAGAATGTAGTAGTTCCTTGGTGTTGACTTGAAGACTCGATGATGTGGATCTTGGATTGAAATTTCATGATTATGGGTTTTGTGATTAAACATTTTTGCCCTCCAATTGTGATAACATAATCCTCAAATGAAATTAATTCTCAACATCATGCTTCTCCTTATGTTCATGATTTCCTTGTATCTCCACATCTCTCTTAGGAGGATCCTTTAATAGAATTTTTTTCAGTTCTTTTACTTCTTCCCTGAAGGATTTTTGAATTTCTTCATTATTTCTATTCATCTTCTTTTCTATTTCTCTTTTAACATTTTCTAAAGAATGAGATAAATCCACATTTTTCAACATACGACCATCTATTTCATTAAATTTATTCTCTAATTCAAATAACACAAATTCTAAGACTTCACTTTCTTCATGAGTTAAGGATAAGCATTCAGTAGATTTGATTGGTGTAGTAACTTTCTTTGAAGGCATGTTGGAAATATTAATAGTACTCCTATTTATCATAAATTTTAGTCACCGAAAAAGGGATCTTTTAATCAACAATTAGGTCACTTTTAAATTACGTACCTTAATTTGGTTAAAATTTGAATTGATGGAGTTTTTCTTGCTATATCTCTAATATTTGAGCCCTTCTTGATATGAATTTTTTTTTTTGTAATACTATTATATATATTTTCTACAATTCCATGGGTGTGACTATAATTTGATTTGTTGAATGACAGTTATAGTAACTTTCCCTAAACATTTTTATTTTTGGCCTCTTCCAATGAGCAACTTGTATAGCATGACATGTGTCCAATTATTCAAGTATCTTTTTGAAATTTGTTTTTGAGGAACTTATGCTTGTCTCCTAAACTTTCTAAATATTTCATAGACTAATAAGTCTTAGACAGGAATATATAGAAAAAATACTGAGTGTGCTAGTTTAAAATTTATTTCAGGACTCTTCACAAACCATAACTTGCACATGGTCTAACTCTGAAAGTATAGTGACCACAATTTTGAAAATTGAACCAGATGTTCCTTGAGATTTATCCTTAATATGGTCCAATTTTCACTATCTAAAACCTCAAAGATAAAATATATTGTGAGAAAGTCAATCTGACATGTTTGAAATTGATTTCCAAAGAATTGAGGAACCTGGAAATCCTTAGAACATATATCTAAAATTATAGTGAACTAAGATATGAAATTTGAACTAGATGTTCACTAAGGTTTCACCTAAACGTGGTCCTAGTTTCATGGTCTGAAACCTCAGAGAAAAAAGTTTCTAGTGAAAATTATGAACTGACCTATTTGATACTAATTTCAGAAGCATTTAGAAAGCCTAACATCCTTGAAACATATCTAAAAAAATATAGTGAAAAAAGATCTCTCGTGTGCTTTGGCTACCATATTTTAATATTTTCCCCCTTTCTACTTATTCTTCATATCCTTGGAAGCTTCTTGATGCACCTTCTTCTTTAATCCACTCAATATCCCTTGTTTGGTGTATGTTATCTAGGTATTGTTTCTATAGGCATGCCTCATATTCCATTCTAGGTTTGAAAAAAATCACTTGCTTCTGTAGATGGCTGTGTAGATCCCCCAGATACTTGAGATTTATGGTTGGGTTCTTTGGGGATATATCTAACATTATTTCCATATTCCTAAATTATGTGATGTACTCTTATCCACTTTGCCCTTGTCTTTGTCTAAAGTATGTCACCAAATACACTGATCCTCTACATACCCATTAAGGTAGAACTGTGACCTTATGAAAAGTTTGAAATGCGTCACTTAGTCACTAAAGGATCTCCATTTAGTATTGATGTTTTTGGATAGTTTTTTCCACCAGGCTATGGAGTATGGTCCTCTATTCTACTAGCATTTACTTCGAAGTACATATATATAATATATATATATATATAATATATATATATATATATATATATATATATATATATATATATATATATATTATATAATATATATATAATTATATATATATAATATATATATAATATTATATTTTTAGCTACTTTTCTCATCTATGCAACAAAAAGCACTTGAATAGAATGAAAATCCTTTTCCTCCTCATGGTCTAGTTATAATATTAGATGACAACCTGCTAATGGTTAAATTTGACCCATTCAACCCTTAATATGAGTCACAAATCAAACCTTCTAGAGTCATCTTCATAGTGCCCCTTTTCCATGAGTAATAGGGGATCATGTGACATCCTCTCAAATCATGGTTTTCAACTTTGATAGGTCAACTTATAGGAGGCATAACTTTCTCATATAAGATCTGATTAAGGTGATTCTTATGCCCTTGGAAAGGTACCAATGCGTATATTATGGAATATAGGTGCTCAATTAGAATTGGACAACAAAATGTGGTAACTTAAGGCCTCAAAATGGCTCCTAAAGTTTCTCACACTAAAGTTTCCAAATCAAGATCGTTGGTAAAAATGACCTTGCAAGTTGACACCTCCAAGTTTCCAACTCTAAAAATGATTTGTATATGAAACTTCTTGAGGATTATGATAAATTGCAATTGATTAAATTAGAGTTTTAAGCCTCTTATGTCAAATTTATAAACACATAAAAATGAATGGAAAGTGTATTTTTTGCAAAACAAAACAGAAAACATCACCATAACAGAAAACACAACACAACAAAATGATGAAGGAGTTCACCCCTCCTAGGCTACATTTTTCTACCCCCAAAAACCTGTTTCTAGCCTCTTTCTGCTCCCAAAAAGACCAAAAATTGAGAAATTTATGCCTCTTTCCTTCTTTGCCCAAATTCTGCAACTAACTATCCTACAATTTGACCAAAACCTAGCTTGAGCACACCAAATGTGAAACCGTCACAATGAACCTAGCACAATTCCCACTCGGTGGGTGAATTGGTAGGATGTATAAGGGCGCCTTTAAGCCTCGAGTCCCAAAAATCCTGGTCGCATGACGACCATGCGACCACAAAAAGTGTCAATATTACAGGGCATTATCTGGCCCCATTCGTTGGTGCATGCCCTTGGTCTTATGCTCCCACATGTGACCTTGGCTTGGCCACTAGTGGCTAGCCCCTCTGTCCCCAAGTTGATGATGACATTCCAGTAGATCAGGTAGTTCAAGAGTTGCCAAGAACTTTTGAACAACGCGTTCAACCACATACTTCTCAGGAAGATGGTGGTACAACATTAAGAAGATCTATTAGACCAAAGAGATCAGCAATTCCTAATGATTATGTTGTGTATCTGCAAGAATCTGACTACAACAATGGAGTAAAAAATGATATCGAGTCCTTTTCACAAGCCATGAGTTGCAAAGAATCAGAATTATGGTACGATGCCAT
Source organism: Pinus taeda (assembly GCA_000404065.3). Taxonomy (NCBI): domain Eukaryota; kingdom Viridiplantae; phylum Streptophyta; class Pinopsida; order Pinales; family Pinaceae; genus Pinus; species Pinus taeda. The sequence goes on along the minus strand of APFE030110564.1, from coordinate 58,521 downwards.
GAAGGAAGAGATGAATTCTATAAAGAGTAATGAAGTCTGGGATCTTGTTGATTTTCTTAATGGTGCAAAAGCCATTGGATGTAAATGGGTCTTTAAGACAAAGAAAGACTCATTGGGCAACATCAAGAGATACAAGGCAAGACTCGTTGCTAAGGGATTCACTCAGAAAGAAGGAATCGATTACACAAAGACTTTCTCTCCTGTATCTAAGAAAGATTCCTTGCACGTTATTATGGCATTAGTAACCCATTTTGACTTGGATTTGCGACAAATGGATGTGAAAATGGCATTTCTCAATGGAGATCTAGAGGAGGAGGTTTACATGAAACAACCTGAAGGATTCCCCTCTAGTGATGGTGAGAAATTTGTTTGCAAGCTTAAGAAATCATTATACGGTTTAAAACAAGCATCCCGCCAATGGTATTTGAAATTCCATAATGTAACTTCTTCATTCGGTTTTGTAGAAAACATTATGGATCAATGTATATCCCTGAAAGTCAGTGGGAGTAAAATCTGTTTTCTTGTTTTATATGTGGATGACATTTTGCTAGCAACCAATGATAAGGGTTTGCTGCATGAGGTGAAACAATTCATCTCTAAAAATTTCGATATGAAGGATATGGGTGAGGCATCTTATGTCATTGGCATTAAGATCCATAGAGACAGATTTCGAGGCATCTTGGGTCTATCTCAAGAAACCTATATTATTAAACATTTAGAGAGATTTTGGACGAAGGATTGTTCACCAAGTGTAGCTCCTATTGTGAAGGGTGATAGGTTCAATTTGAACCAATGCTCGAAGAATGACTTTGAAAGGGAACAAATGAAGAACATTCCATATGCTTCTGCTGTCGAAAGCCTAATGTATGCTCAAGTCTGCACAAGACCTGACATTGCATTTGTTGTGGGAATGTTGGGAATATATCAGAGTGATCCAAGTTTAGACCACTAGAGAGCTTCAAATAAAGTAATGAGGAACCTTCAAAGAACCAAAAACTACATGCTTATGTATATACGGATGGAATATTTGGAAGTAATTGGCTACTCAGATTCTGACTTTGTTGGATGTGTTGATTCACACAAATCAACATCAGGATACATTTTTATGATGGCCGGTGGAGTTGTATCATGGAGGAGTGCCAAGCAAACCTTCACTGCCACTTCCACTATGGAATCCAAGTTCGTCTGATGTTTTGAGGCTACTTTACATGGTGTATTGCTTAAGAGTTTCATTTCTAGACTTAGAATTATGGATTCTATCTCTAAGCCATTGAGAATGTATTGTGACAATTTAGCTGTTGTTTTTATGGCTAAAAACAACAAAAGTGGGAGTCAAAGTAAACACATCAATATTAAGTATTTAGCTATAAGGGAACGTGTTACAGAAAAGGAAGTGGTCATTGAGCGCGTCAGCACTAAGTTGATGATCATTGATCCTTTGACTAAGGGCATGCCACCGTTTAAATTCAACGATCATGTAATGAATATGGGACTTGGTTCCATTATGTAGTTTCTCATTGTATGGACAATGTTATTTCAATGAAATTCTTAATTATTGTGATGTTTTCCTCATATTTATGTGCACCTTAATTTGGTTTGAGAGAATTCATTTGTGTAGGACCAAGAATAAACATAAGGTTTATTCATTAAGAAATTGTTGCCACACAAATTATAATAGAAATAAATACATAGCAATACATGGAAGATAATACTCGTCATTAGAGGACTTATCGCCATGATTCATGTATCTATTACTTAATACATATTTTTAATGGGATTTAAGATGAGACATTAAGATTGGAAGTATGGACCAAGTGGGAGAATGTTAGCTCCCTTTGCGGCTCCCATAACGATCGCCGACGATTTAGAAACTTACAATACGACTGTTGTTCAGCCGCCGACGATTTAGAAACTGACTGCAATTGATTAGTTTCTTGTTGGGAGCTCCTAGAGTGGTCCATTACTCCCTCTGCAGTTCTCTACCATGTTTTTTGAAACACTTGACACATAGCCAAAAAAAGCTTGATGGAAGCTTGGCTATAAAGACTTCTGTTTGGTCCCCAAGCTCACCACTCAATCCCCTTCAGCCTTACACCATCAAATCAAAGTGTGCAGAGCTTGGAAGTGCCAAACGGGATTTGGGAACGATCTGCCTACCTCTATATAATCCTTTAAGCCCCTAGTCTTCTACATCTCGCTTTACTTCACTTCATTGTTTTCCCAAAATTAGTGGTTTTCTACTCGTCTCAGTGCTTGCTGACGAGCGAGCCCTTTTAGCATTTCTTATTTAAGAATCTGTGTTGTTCCAAGCTCTTTCTGCATTTGCTTTTTAAGCTTCAAGTTCTAAAACATTTGCCTTATTATGCAATTTTTGAGCCTTTGAAGTGCCTAGAGGCCAAGGAATTAAAAGTAGAGCTCTTTATTTAGGAGAGAAGAGAGGCCTACAGTTGCATTGGACATTTAAGTGCAAGTTTCATTTTCCGATCTTGTATATTGAGGGTTCGAAGCTCTGAAAGGCAGTTGTTGGAGTTTTTTCAAAGGCAGTTGATGTTGGAGGTCCAGGCAGCTTTATTTTGGTGCTTCCATTATCCCGTACAACAACAAATTGGGGTAACTACCGTGAAAGAGCAAGTTACAGGCAATATTGCTTTTATTTGATATCAGAGTGTGAGCAAGCATCAATGACCGGAGTTATGATTTCTTGGGCATTAAAGTTTTTTCCATTCTTTTAAGTGTTTATTATGCATTATAGAATCGTTATTATGCTATCATCATCGAGCAGTAAAATGAAAGGGCACTAGGTTGCAACGAGAGTTGGAAGATCAAGATCGTAGTAAAGACTCCATATCATTCAACCACCTGGAGGGTGAAGATGAAGAACAAAGAAGACCTCTCATGAAGATTAAAGACAAAGAAATAATAATAACAACTTGTCATTTCCATCTCATCATGAAGTCCATGTCATGATTTTTAAGTTGTGAATTGTGCCATTCTCATCACAATGACATGTGTGTCCATGTGTCTTGCAACATCATTTCTGGATGTAATGATGTAATTATAAAAGGGAAACCAAAGTGTAACATATGTAGTTCTAAGAGTCATATGCGGAATATGAAAAGTCATATAGTCATATATGGACAAAAGAGTCTTTAGGAAAAGTCCAAGAGTCATATAGAAGTCCAAAGGTCACACTAGAAGTCGAAGAGTCATGAGGGAAGCTCAAGAGACATGGGGATATGAAAGTTCATTCCTTTTGTTATAAATGCACCCTTGTAACTCAAACAAAAGGTCTTTTGGAGGCTTAGACTTTGGAGAGCTAGCCTTGGCTTCTCTACCTTAGCATAGTAGAGAAGATCATTCTTTGGAGAAGGAAGAAGTGACATATTGTTCCACTATTGGAACTAGTGGTTCACTTTAGTAACTGTGTACTTGGATCTTTCACCTAATAATTAGAAGCTCGATGAGCCAACATATTTTCATGCATGTATCATGAATTTAGTAATAATATTATTTATATGTTTCTGGTATATGTTTCGTTCATATGTACTAAGGAAATTGAACTATTTCATTGGCCTTGGCACTTATCATGTTGAATGTGTTTTGTATTTTCTTTAATGATCGTTGTGTCTATGTGAACTACTTTTCTAGAAAAACAACAAATCTTTTCATGATCTCATGTGTCTCTCTTAGCTTAGTATTATTACTTCCTTCCAAAGACTCACTCCTCTCTCTCCCCTCGTGGAAGCCTCCTTTTACACACTAAAATTGGTGTTTCATAGTGTCAACTTTCTTGTTGATTCGAAAGGTTATGTGCATACTCTCTTATGTCATTCATTTCAGCTGAGGAAAACCTTTAAGATATGGTGGCCAAGATGATACTCCGAACGGGACTCCTACTCCAAATGGTGTGAGGTCTAATTGGGACTTCACATCATGGAGACCCCCTTAGTTGATGAATTTCCAGCACCGTCAACACCAATATAAATGATCTATTGGACCAGTTGTGCCAAGAAAAGTCCTTCATGAATATGGATTTAAATCTAGGGTATCACCATGTTTGAGTCAAAGAATAAGCTCCAAGGAAGATTTCCTTCAAAACCAAGCAATTTTTGTATGAGTGGTTAGTTATATTATTTGTCCTATGTAATGGACTAGATATATTCATGACATTAATGAATGATACACCAGGAAATTTTATAGAATCATTTATTATTATTTATTTGGATGATATACTAGTATGCAATGTTACTTGGGAGGAGGATACCTCACATTTAATTCAGGTGCTAGAGACAATGAAGAAGCACCACCTGTTGGAAAATCTCATGAAGTGTGAGTTTGCACAATAGTATTTATTGTATTTAGGATACATGATTCACAAAATAAATGAAGATATATCTTGCCAAGATGGAGGCCATCATGAACTGAATAGTTCCTACTAATGTTTCTGAGGTCAAAACTTTCATTGGGGTAGCACAATACTTAAGGAAATTTGTATCCTCATTTTTCGCAGTTGTAGCACCATTCACACCATAATAACAAGTGGTAAGAGTTTCCATTAAGGAAAGGGTTAGTGGAAGGACTTTAAGGAGTTAAAGAAGAAAATCATTAAAGCACTAGTTTTAGAATTATTAAAGTTACAATAACCCTTTGAAGTGGAGACAGATGTGAGTGGATATGCAATGGGAGTACCATTGATGCAAGGAGGAAGGATTGTGTGCTACAAGTATTTCATGGGGAAATTTTCACCTACCCAACCTACAACAAGGAGATATATTCCTTGGTGAAAGTTCTAAAGAAGTGGAAACACTAAATTATGGGAAAGAATAAAATAATCCACACAGATCGCCAGCCACTATAGTACCTGCAAGCCTAAAGTAATATACCATAGACTAGACATTACAAGTGGAGATGGGATTTCTTTAACAATTTCATTTGGAGATCAAGTTCAAGAAAGGTAGCACAATTAAGTTGGTTGAAATTCTTTCAAGGCCACCCACATCGAAGATCACAACTTTGGGAACTCTAGTGCACATGGATCCTTTCATCCATGATGCATATAAGGAAACATATACAAAGGATGATGCATGTGCATGATGGTGATAACACAATTGACTACCATCTCTAGAATGGTTTATTTTATAGGTTGGATAAGTTACATGTTACTAAACATGATCAACCACAACCAATCATAGACACTCACACCTCTAAGGTTACAAGTGTATGGAACATAGTGGACACCTTGCGAAGGAATGTGTACTTGCATAGTATGCAAGAAGAGGTAGCCAAGTTCATAAGAGGATGCATGATTTATTAAACCAATAAGCCCAGTAATCAGAATTATGATCTATATCATCTATTTCTTGTACCCAATTATCCTTGGTAAAATAATTCCATGGATGTTGTGGGAAGTTTAACAACAACCGGGAAGGGACATGACAACCTATTCATGGTAGTTGACAGGTTTTGTAATGTGTGTGTTCTAATTCCTTTTAAGAATACCATAAGAAGGTAAGAAGTAGGAAATTGATTCTTTTGACAAGTCTACATACACATTGGGATACCAAGGAGCATCATTGCAGTAGGGACACAAGATTTTCCAGTGTATTTTAGACTACATTGTGGGAGAATATTGATACAAAGTTTAATAGGTCTACACATTTCATCCATAGAAAGATGGACAAACAAAAGTAGTCAATAGGACTTTGGTGAAACTTTTGAAGGGTTATAATCAAAAGCATTCAAAGGCATGGGTTGAAATTATGGTATATATACAACACTTTTATAATAGAGAAGTCTACACCTCTATTGGTAAGTTCCTATTTGAAACTTATTCTTGATATATACCACCTTCATCTTTGGATATTACATATGGGAAACAACTAGGAGTGAGGGAGAATCTCATAGGGATTTTTTAAGGGAAAAAAAACTATTGAGAAGATATGACAAATCCATCTATAGGTAAAAGATATGTTGTAGAAATCACGGGAGAAGTACAAGGCTAAGTATAATCAATATATAACAAAGAAGTCATTTAGAGTGGGAAATAGAGTATGGTTACAATTGAACAAGGACATACTATGTAGTCCTAGTAAGAAAATTAAGACTTTGTGATATGGTCCTTTGAGATAATGGAAATTTTTTTAGATAACATGCATATATTCAGTTTACCCCAATACGTGAACATGTACACAATGGTTAACATAGAGAATATAAAAATCTCTGAACCTTCCACTCTGAATGAGAATGAGGAATAGGTTTGGATACTCCTTTTTCCAATTTTTCTATAGAGGAAGAAGTCATTATAGGACTCAATAGTTCTACTTGAAAACCAAAGTCCCCTAAGATGGATCCTCCCACTGGCTAACCTTAAATATCCATTGACTCCATTGCTAGCTTTTTTTCTTCACACCTCGACCTCTTTGTAGATTGGTTGTCTGAATCATTCTCTAAATTCTCTATTAATAACTATGTTTTGACCATCCAAATCAATCTCTATAGGTTTCTCTAAATTTGATTCTTCTTTAACCCATGAATCCTTGTTTGCTAATTTTTCAATATCTAGCTGGTTATCATGCTCATATGGGGCTGACTAAAAATTCAATCGCTTTTTGGAGATAATATTGTATGGAGCATTAGCCCACACTTTTCCTTTGGGAAACTTCATTAAGGCTAGCATTTGAGCACAATCTTGAAGGCGTGTCTAGCATTCACAATGATTGGGCCTGGCTCTTGCTTAAGCTTTAAGGTAACCTCCTCCTTCCTTGAAACAAAATGCACAAAACCTAAATTTAACATTTTCTTGTTATATATTATAATGAAAAAAAATTAACCAAAAGGAATATAGGAATGATAAGGAGGCACTTATGAACCATATATTCTTATTTTGTTGTGGTTTTTATACATGTACCAGTTCCCCACACTTGTAGTAGGACTTAATTATATAATTTGCTTGATTTCTGGAAAAAAACTTTGGGGAACTTCGTCTAACAAAATCACAAATGCTACATACATAAAATGTGTGAGATGCCCTAAAAAGAACTTCATCGTTCTTCTTTCTTATCATAATGGAAATCTAGTAGATCACTAATTATTGCTCACCCTTAGAATTATGAACTTGTAGGCTCAAACTAGAAAATTTTACAACTTGAAATATAACATGAGGTATACAAGAAAGGATGGATACATGAAGTATCTTGTATCACTAAATCTAGAGACCTGAAAATTAATTGCATGTTAGATGTACATAGTGAAATCAAAATTTACATTTGTCTTTCTTAAGGAAGAAAGAGCACTAGAAAATCCTAATAATTTTTCATCAACAAAATGTATATCATCAAGCCCCAAAATACAACAATGGTAGAGAAGAATTGTTGAAAAAATTCAGTGAACATACTCAATTGGCATGTTGAGGCTAATTATGGGATAGGGGAACCAACAAATAACATAGACTCTAGCATTCATGAAACCACCCTTGGCAATTCAGTTGGTAATGCTCACCCCCCTGGTGGTTTTAATTTGGGGAGGGGGCCCCACTACAATCAATCTCATATGTTGATCAGACGTATGTGGTTTGGTGCAAATCCCAACCACAAATCCTCTCCCCCACTAAACATCAACCATAGAGGGGGTCCATGATTCATATAACCCATTGGATCTAG
>APFE030110564.1:26560-49738 GCA_000404065.3 Pinus taeda | reverse complement strand
AAAATTTTCATGAAAATAAAACTTGTGTGGTCTCAACCTTTAGGGTCCAACATAGAGTATGGATGGTGACTAATTTCTTCTCCAGGTGGACAACGACTAATTTCTTCTCTAGGTGGAAGATGACTAATCTCTTCTCTAGGTGGATGGAAACCATGATTCAGATTACTTGTGCTGCTGCTCAACCTTTAGAGTTCAAGTAGAATCATGTTTACACAAATATTTTCATGAAAGATCTATAAATTCACACCATTCAATTTGTTTCCTTCATTCTATGTTTGTATGCTTGATTCCTCTTCCTGGTTCTTGTGTGCTATTCCTATTGTGCATTGGATCATGTGCCAAGTTGGCACCACAATTTTGTGGACCCTTCACTATTATTGAGAGGATTGGGCCACTAGTCTATCGACTTGCACTGCCTCTGAAAGTGAAAGTCCATCATGGTTCCCATATGTCATTACTTAAGAAGTATGTTAGAGATGTTGATCCACGGGGGTTTCACTCGGGGACCAATATCATACCACGTGGGTTCATATTGGGGGATATATATTGAGGAAAAATTGGCATAATTTATTGGGGGATATATAGGGGGTAAAGGATTTTTATATTGGCATGTATAAAAAAATGGAGCTCAAAGTTAATGAAAAAGTATGAAAAAATGGACACCTACAATATGTAGTGGAAGTAGCGGTTTTTTAAATTGGGAAGGTGTACCGGGCTTGTATTGGTAGGGTGTTAAATATTGTGAATTTTAGGGGTATTTTCCAATATGTGGTCAAATTAAGGGAAGTGTCTACTATACCACGAACACACGTGATAGGTTAGAGGTTCATTGACTGAAGCCCTCATGTGTTGATCATGTGATTGAATGGTCTGTATTGCAGGTGGAACTAGATGGAGAATTACAGCCGAAGTCTTAGTGTATATTGCAGTGAAAGGTGCTCATGCTCTAAAACGGAGCAATTGAGTAAGTTAAAGTGGAATGGAAGAACTTTGGGCCCGATGAAGCTACATGGGAGATGACAGATCAAATGTGGGATATGTTTCCTTCTTTATTTTCTGGTTGAGGCAAAGGAGTTTTGGTATGTTTTTTTGGCATGTGTCTCGGTATATGTTTTCGTATGTCTTGGTGATGTTTGGTATATGTACATATGTATATGGATGTAAATACTACAATGATATATGTTATAAAGCTCCAATAAGCGATATTAGTTTCATGTCATTATGATGTTATGTTTTTTATATTTTCATGATGGTTTGCTTCCTAGCATGTTGATCATTGTAAATACTGCAACGAGCTAAGTTATAAAGCTCCATCGATAGTATGGTAATATGTTTTGCTTACATCAATATTGTGGTTATAAGTGTTGTTGAACACCGAGGACGGTGTTCCCCCAAGGGGGGAGAGTTCTGTAACAACGCTTGTGAAAATTCGATGTAATAAAATTTAATAAAGGTAAAATAATAACCATGATTGATGGGACACTTATTCCAAGCTAAATGTTGGGCAAGAAATCCTAGTGTGGGTGTTCATTTGGTTATTAATGGCTAAGAAAATTGGCAAGGGCAATGGAAAAGGAAAAATGTCATTTTTGGCACATTTATATATGAAAATAATGGAAATTAGGAGAAAGGGAGGTGAAATGTCACAGGTTGCATGTGAGGAGGAAATTGAAGGAAATTAATGGAAAATGAAGAAAATAGAGGCCCCATTAATAAAAATGCTTCTAAGGATCAGTTGGTAACCTTTTGTCAGTTCATTGTTGGAGCTCTCTCATTATTCTCTCTCTCTCATACTCTTGGATACTTAGAGTTTTCTTGGAGTACTCTTGGAGGGGGTGGCATACATGGATTTTGGAGCAAGAAGGAAAATGAAGAGCAAGAAAGTGTAAGAGGACATTGATATTAGTAGTTACAACGAATTTTTCTTGCATGTACCAAGTTGCATGTATGTTTTCCTCACTAGTTTTGGCATGCATGGAATATGCATGTGGTTTGTTGGTTGTGATCTGTCATTGGCATGGAGAATGACCGTGATTGATAGTGGATTACCTAGCCTTGCCTTTTCCTTGATATCCATGGAGATTGTGGGTGTATTTTTTGTTTGTTTTAGTTGGTTCTCATGTTTCCTTATCTTGGTGGGTTGAGTTATTAGTCCTGGAAGCCCTGGTTGGACAAGTGCTTTGGAAGCCCCGTAACAACTTGGGTTGAGTGACTAGTCCTAGAAGCCTTGGTTGGACCAACACTCTGGAATCCCTTGGTGGGTTCAGTTACTAATCCTGGAGGCCCTGGTTGGACAAATGCTCTGGAAGCTCGGTAAAAGTTGTGGGTTTGAGTTACTAGTTCTAGATAGAGACCAATTCGATGATGATTTGGTGATATCCCACCATGAGGTTGAATCACTATTTGATGGGTTGAGGTGGATGGCCTCTAGAAGCCCTGGATGGTATTGCAATGATGTGTTCTATGAGATCCCACATCCATGCTTGGAATAGGGCATGAGGGTGAATGACTGAAGAGATATTTGGCTCATCCATTCTATGGTCGGGTGGAATGTGGAAGTCCCATCCCAGCTTTGGATTTTGCATCATCAATATGAGGTTATTTCTCCTTGTATTTCTATGAGTATTATACTAGACTATACATGGTTTATATGGTTGTGATTTCATTGCTATTTATACTGCTATTATGTTGGTTACGTATGTGTTTTATGACAGTAGCTATGTATGGCTCTCATCATGTTTTTTTTTTGTAAATGAATGAACAGTGTATCTATGACCTAATGGATGAAATGGAAGTTAATATGTTGAGGCCTCAATGTCTCTTAGTGATTCTCAGCTAAGTATGAGACCCCAATGCTTAGATCTATTATTTACACCTGTATATTACATATTCATGATATGCTTAACGAAATGTTTGTCATGGCTAGTAGGGGTCCAGTCAAGGTCCCATTCAAGTGATTTAATTTATACTATAATTTCCTAGTTATTTTACTGCACTATAAATGTGATTCAATTATGGGCAGTACCCTGGGCTCTAGGCCTAAAACAGTGTCTCAAATCTTGGGGACACAGGTGCAACATTGCGCGAAAGAGTCCCTGGATGCTGGCTTGCAGGCCTGTGGGAGCGTCCAAAGGTCCCTAGACGCTGACATGCCCATAGCATGAGAGCATCCAGAGGTCAAGTGGTCCAAAAGCTCAGTGGGACCCAGGGGCTAGTTAGCAGAAAGGTTGGATTAGTTCATGACGTTCCTGATGTTGATGTTGAATGTTTGTATGGTGTTCTTCTGTTGGTTCCACTTCCTTAACATGACTTAAGAGGTTGAATAACCTCATAGTGGCCTCTCGTCGCATGTTTACTTCAACTGACTGGTTGCTTGGGTAGATGTGGGAGGAGGGTGTTACATACCCAAAAGGTATCATTTGAATGGCTAAACCTACTTAAATCCTCTTATCTAACCTGAAATAGGTGAAGGTGACAATGAGTGTCATATATGTCTACTTCATGGTAAATTAATGGTATATTATATAAATTAACAGGGTATTGAGAAGTAAGGTTTTCATATTTCAACTTAGTAACTATGAAAAAGACAAAAAACAGTGGAAGAAGTTACCTGAGAATATTTCTTTGAGACTCCTAGCTTGTAACTAACTTTATGTCCATAACTATGAGTGAAAATGGTTCCCTGTACAAGAATAATTGTATAACAGTTACATTCATGAGCATCGTTGTCCTTCCCTCTCAAAAATAGAATAATAGAATACCTTCCCCCCTTTCTCCTTTGTCAACTCCTTTCTTTTCCATTGGGCATGAACTTCAAAATCCCTTCAAAAAGTATTTTCTTTAGCGACTTCATTGATGATTTCATGCTAACATGGAATGCCACATCAATTATCCATGTAAACTACCTTGTCAACATTATTATGTCCACTTGTGCATGTATATCTTCAATGCGGTTGCTTACTTGTCCATTAAGTCACCTGCCTTGCCATCCTTAGGATGTGCACCAACATTGTCCTTGCTCATTGCTCCAAATCTTGTCATGATACGTGAAATCACCCTTGGCAATACAGTTGGTAATGATCACCCCCCTGGTGGTTTCAATTTGGCGAGAGGCGGTCCTTGCAATCAATTGCATCTATTGATCATACGTAGGTGGTTTGGCGTGAATCCCAACCACGACTCCTCTCCCCCACTAAACATCGACCACGGGGGGTCCATGATTCATATAAGACATTAGATCTAGCACTCTTGTGGATTATTGATGATCCAACAATTGAATGCATGCATCATCTAACTTTTATCTACTTTGCATGAAACCTTTGGAAAAGGATATATTTTAAATAGAGGAGGAATGACCTATTATAGAGTTTTATGAACCTAGAGGATGTTTGTAGGTAGCAAATTTGGGAATGAGATTGTTATCTCCAATTTTTAAGAAAATTTAGATTGGAAATCAGTTTCGCTCTGGATAATCTTAATTTCTCGAATTCTGATGTGTTGTCCATCATGTCACTTCCATGGTAGCACTTGATGTTATTAAATAATGAATCCATACAAGTGAGGAAAGTTTTAAATAGAGGAGGAATGACCTGTTATAGAGTTTTATTAACCCAGAGGATGTTCGCAGGTAGCGAATTTAGGAATGAGATTGTTATCTCTGCAATGTTTAAGAAAATTTAGATTGGAAATCAATTTCGCTCTGGGTAATATTAATTTCTTGAATTCTGATGCATTGTCCATCATGTCCCTTCCATGGTAGGAATTGATGTTTTTTCTCTCAGATCTCTATAAAGTTCACGTAACATCATAATCCCAACTTTTTTGCCCCATGCACTTAAACCTTATAACTTTTTTTTAATGATATCTACACACACACACACACACAAACAAACAAGAATCCTTTTGCTACATCAACTCCCACAAGGGTTGAAACCATTGCTTATAGCATATGACTTCTTTGTTACATCAAATCTACCTTATCCTCCCACAATTTATTTTTCTCAACAATGTCCTAAATCATGGCTTCCATTGCTAAGTGTTAGACCCTTTTGACATGTTTCATTATAGAGTTTGTATGACCCAACATGTCTATTGCCACCTAACCACATATCACATAATTGAGTGATGAGTCTCCCAATAATTGATCAAGAGAACTCCAATTCCATATAAGGTTACCCAATTTGCTAATAAGTCCGCTAGATAATTATTATGTCTAAAAACATGCATGACTTTGATATCAACCATAAAACTCAAATAAATTTCAATCCTTTTAAAAATGATATTAAGATTAAGTTCTAACTTAAAAAAGTTAACATAGAATTATTACTTTCAAATCCCCACTATAATTAGTTTATAAATATGAAGTGCAATTACTTGAAAGAGGGGGCATAAGCCTCTCCCTAATTATTAGTAACCTTCCCTAACTCGATAAAAGTGATAGTTCTAATTGTCCTTGAAAGTACACTACACACTGCAATTCCACGGCTAAGCATTTACTTCTTATTTAAAAACTAAAACTCAATGTGTGTGTGTGTATATATCTATATATATATATATATAATATATATATATATATATATATATATATATATATATATATATATATTATATATATATATATATATATATATATATATATATATATATATATATATATATAGATATAGATATTGTTAATAGAAAACTATAAATATAAAATAAAAAAACTATTACCTTTTTGTGCTATATTTTAATGGAGGTTCCTAGTTGTTGGGCCTGCAGTTCTTCAAAGGGTTCCCGATGGGATGCTTTGGCTAGCCATATTGATTGGTTCCCTCTCTGAGCTCTAAGTAAGTCAAGGGACATGTAATATTGTTTCCGCTTGATGTCTCCAACACGTGGAGGCTTGCCAGCAATATCATTGTTGTATCATTACCAATGATTGGGTCCCTGTCTCAGCTCTAAGTCAAGGAGGCTCACTGGAAACATCTCCAACACGTGGAGGCTCGCTGGAAACATCATTGTCGTTATGGAAATATCATTACCTTTCCTGTTTTTGTGTTTTGTGTTCTGCCAACATCTATAACTTGATTTTGTGATAACTTGAGGATTCAAAGACTTGTGTGGGCTCCTGCTAACTTCTATAATATCCAACGTATGGGCAACGCCTATTTCCAACTCTATAGATCCACTAATGCACCGATAAGTACATGTGAGATGACACTCCTGCATCTGCAGGGATGCTACATAGACCCTCTCTGAGCTTTGTTAGCAACATCTCCAACACGTGGAGGCTCGCCGACAACATCATTGTCATTATGGAAATATCATTACCTTTCTTGATTTTGTGTTTTGTGTTCCACCAACATCTATAACTTGATTTTGTGATAACATGAGAATTCAAAGACTTGTCTAGGCTCCTGCCGACTTCTATAATATCCAACGTAGAGTAACGACTAAAACTCTACTCTACGTCCAATTAACGATATCAAGACAACTCAAGTTTACACAAATATTTTCATGAAATCTCTATAAATTCACACCATTCAACTCATTTCCTTCATTCTGTGTTTCGTTTTACTTCAGGGATTACCTTAATGAAAGCTTCCGAGGTAACTCTCTACAAAAATAATCATTGGCCTGGTGAACACATTTTGGGAAGAATTCAGTGTTTTATTGAAGATATTAAGAGCTTCCGAGGTAATTCTCATACTCCTCATTAATAGATTGTATTTATCTGATAATCGGTGATGTGAGTTTTTCGTACAAGACCGTCCATAGAATTTAGTCCAGTCGGAACCTTCTAAGTGAGATAAAAGTGCAAAGGACACTTACAAAAAATTAAAGAAGTTGAAAGTGACACATTCCAGAGAAATTATAACATGAAAATGACACCTTTTAAAGTGAAATCAAGACAAAAGAATAGGCATGAATGGGAAAGAAGCACTTGTGAAAACAAAGGTGTGCCAAAGAAATAATTGAGAAAGCTCACCAAAATAGAAGTACAATTGCAATAAAAGTGAGGGAGAATGTCAATGGAAAGTGTGCACTAACTATAGACATGTGTTGTGCAGTACATTGTGCTTATAGATTGCACAGTCAATGTCACAAGTGATTGTGTAAGCCTTATCTTCAAGAGGTGCACATTGCCTATGTAAGGCTGCATCGAAGGAATCTCACTTGTGAATTATTCAAAAACCAAGCATCCATAAGAAAGTGACCTTTACACTTAGAAGAAGACTCAATAATTTACAAAACATTAGATGACCATGAAGTGACCATATAATTACAGATCACAAGATCCTTAGTATACTCCAAAATGTAAGTGTAAGGAAAATTTTACAGGGTGTTTTTTGCATTGACAACACTTATGCAGAGGATTCATGTTCTTGAGTGTTATTTTTTTTTTAATGCCATGTAATCAATATGCATTTACTAAGACCCATACTTCTTTGGCGCAATGAGGATGGGTGATCCAATGGTGAGGCACATCGTCGAGCGACACCTTGTTCTAGTAGTTGTTGCAACTGCTTCTTCATCTTGTTTGCCTCTATAATGGACTACATATATATTGTAAATTTTTGTAACAAGAAATCTAGCAATAGTTGGATCTCGTGCTCCACTTCCCTCTTGGGTGGTAGCCCTTTAGGATCCTCAAACACATCCAAGTATGCCTGTAGAAACTCTTCCATTTTTATTTTATTCCTTAGTCACCCCTTCAGGGATAACTTAGCTCTCATGAACTCTTCTACAGAGTGATTTTCTCTTTAAAATTACAAAACATATTTCTTGTTAGAATACATCAACTTTTTGGATTGGTTTGAACTTACTAGAAAGATCTTTGGATTTCCATTTTTCACACTGATGATGAGGAATTTTTCATCCATGACGAGCTAATATTAGTTGGATTTATTCATGAATATCACACTCACTTGTACATGTAAGGATTCCCAAACAGAACCCCACATACATCAAGTGGAACTACATCCGATTCTACTTCATCAATAAAATCAAATTTAATAGAAAATCTGATCCTTCTCTATTTTTCTGCCTTTATGTTTGCCTTCTTATTGACCCAACCCAATGGATATGAGCTAGGATCATCATAAGCCTCTATTCCTAGATTCTTGACCAGATTTATTACTATTATATTTTCCTATGGCCTTGAGTAGAATAGAGCATTAATTTCCATCTTCTTGACTTGTATCTTTATATGGCATGTTTTGGTAATTTCTTTCTCTTAATGTTGCTAAAGACTACTCAGATTCAACCACTTCTACACTGATCTACATACAATCTTCTCATCTATGTCTCAATTTCTTTCCCCCTAATTACTCAAATCTATGGGCATGAGAAGTTTTTATGATCCTTATGCCTTAAAAATGATAAAAAACTAATAATTATAGTACTCTTTAGGAGGGAAATCTCCTTTTACATTGAATACAATTTACAAAAGACAATATTTGATTATTCTAAGACTAGGTCTCCTTCGTGTATATTGCAATGTATATATAGGAGACAAGGGGTACAAATATAATAAAACAATAACATGAGGGGTTCTTTCCTACATAAGAATATAGAAATAGAAATGTAATCATTCCATATCCAAGGACTAATAAGGGGTTTTATGGTTAATATGGGTCTTATATAGTGCTTAACATTCCCCTCCACTTCAAACAAGTCTTCCCCTCAACACATGACTAATTGCTAGTGATTCTACATTAATACATCATATTCCCATGCCATCTCTTGTATTGGTAGGTTTTTTGTTTGATGATGTACTCCATAATTGTGATTTTAGTGGGTTACTTAATCCTTGTTTCAATGGTCATGATATTGATTAGGTGAAATATACTTAAGCATTAATATAAATACCTTGGGATGATTATTGATAGCTTTATGGAGATCCATTGACACATATGATATTGACGCTTGAAGATTTAGTGAGCATAATTTTTCCATTACACCCTAGTGCCCATTTTTGAGTAATTTTCTCATATTGTTAGAGCTTATCACTTTAATGGGTTTCCCTTAGATACTTCTAAGCTCAATTTATTTTCCTTTTAAGTTAAATAATATGAATAAATCTTGAATATTAAAGGTCATTGTTCCTAATGATTATAACCATTAGACCCCTAAGACAACATCAACACCACCCATTTGTATTGTAATCATGGGATTTGCCAACAAATATCCTCCATATTGAGCTTAATACTATGACACTTCCCTGCACAATTTATGGTGTCTCCATCTATAATCATTACATGAAGCTTTGGTGCTAGATATATGAAACAATCAAAAAGTGATGATAATTTGTAATTGATGAATTTATGGGTATTACTTGAATCAATCGACATTGTTACGTTTTTCATTTTGATATATCCTTCTATCTTGAGGGTTTGCGGAGTATTGATTCCAGTTGATGCATGACAGGGTATTGTTAGAGTAGTCTATTCTAGCTCTAAATATTTGATGGGACCAACTCTTAAACTTCTTCATCTTCAGAGTATATTTATAATCAATTATTCTCATCACATAATGCCTCTTACTGTACTTTCTATCATAGTTGAAGCATAGTCCCTTTTCTCTTCTTCCATCCATTTGTTAAGGAGTCAACCTTGTAGGTTTAGGAGAGGGAGAATGATCTTTGCTATAATTATTAGTGACTAATTTTCTACTGGCCATATTTTTACTTTCAACTCACCTTGCCAAACTGAAAGTACACTTTAGAGATTTAGGTTCAAAGAGATGCACCTCATGTTGGATGCTTTCCTTTAAATTTCCCATGGACACATATAACATATTATCATATCAAATATTCTTTAACTTGAGACTCAACTTTTGGAAATTTTAAATGTGCTCTATAATTCAATTTTTTTTTCTAATATTTACGAATTGATCGAAGAATGTATTTCTCTTATATCACCATAATGTGCTATTAACTCCTCTATAAAAATGGACCAAGATATAACAGAGCCAATTTTCCTTTCATAAATCCATTGATACCATATATGTTAGTATTTTTCCAAAATAATTGATGTGATATTTATCTGTTATAAGGATGCCACCCATTGTCAATCAAAGTATTACTCCATCTGAAATATCCATGTTACTGGATCATTACTAACAAATGTCCTCATATCGATCTTCAGAATGTAGTAGTTCCTTGGTGCTGACTTGAAGACTCAATGATGTGGATCTTGGATTGAAATTTCATGATTATGGGTTTCACGATTAAACATTTTTTCCCTCCAATTGTGATAACATAATCCTCATAAGAAATTAATTCTCAACATCACGCTTCTCCTTATGTTCATGATTTCCTTATATCTCCACATCTCTCTTAGGAAGATCCTTTAATAGAATTTTTTCAGTTCTTTTACTTCTTCCCTGAAGGATTTTTGCATTTCTTCATTATTTCTATTCATCTTATTTTCTGTTTCTCTTTTGACATTTTCTGAAAAATGAGATAAATCCACATTTTTCAATATACTACCATCTATTTCATTAAATTTATTCTCTAATTGACATAACACAAATTCTAAGTCTTCACTTTATTCATGAGTTAAGGATGAGCCTTTAGTAAATTTAATTGGTGTAGCAACTTTCTTTGAAGGCATATTGGAAATAGTAATAGTACTCCTCTTTATCATAATTTTCAGCCACCAAATAAAAGGGATCTTTTAATCAACATTTAGGTCACTTTTAAATTACGTACCTTAATTTGGATAAAATTTGAATTGATGGAGTTTTTATTGCTATATCTCTAATATTTGAGCCCTTCCAGATATGAAAATTTGTTTTGTAATACTATTATATATATTTTCTACAATTCCATGGGTGTGACTATAATTTTATTTGTTGAATGAAAGTTATAGTAACTTTCCCTAAACATTTTTATTTTTGGCCTCTTCCAACGAGCAACTTGTATAGCATGCCATGTGTCCAATTATTCAAGTATATTTTTTAAATTTTTTTTTGAGCAACTTATGTTTGTCTCCTAAACTTTATGAATATTTCACAGACTAAGAAGTCTTAGATAGGAATATATAGAAAAAATACTGAGTGTACTCATTTAAAATTTATTTCAAGACTGTTCACAAACCATAACTTGCACATGGTCTGACTCTGAAAGTATAGCGACCCCAATTTTGAAAATTGAACCAGATGTTCCTTGAGATTTATCCTTAATATGGTCCAATTTTCACTATTTAAAACCTCAAAGATAAAATATATTGTGAGAAAGTCAATCTAACATGTTTGAAATTGATTTCCATAGCATTGAGGAACCTGGAAATCCTTAGAACATATACCTAAAATTATAGTGAACTAAGATATGAAATTTGAACTAGATGTTCACTAAGGTTTCACCTAAATGTGGTCCCAGTTTCATGGTCTGAAACCTCATGGAAAAAAAGTTCTAGTGAAAATTATGAACTGACCTATTTGAGACTAATTTCAGAAGCACTTAGAAAGCCTAACATCCTTGAAACATATGTCAAAAAATATAGTGAAAAAATATCTCTCGAGTGCTTTGGCTACCATATTTTAATATTTTCCCCCTTTCTACTTATTCTTCATATCCTTGGAGGCTTCTTGACACACCTTCTTCTTTAATCCACTTGATTTCCCTTTCTTTGGTGTATGTTCTCTAGGTATTGTTTCTATAGGAATGCCTCATATTCCATTCTAGGTTTGAAAAAAATCACTTGCTTCTGTAGATGGTTGTGTAGATCCCCCAGATACTTGAGATTTATGGTTGGGTTCTTTGGAGACATATCTAACATTATTTCCATATTCCTAAATTATGTGATGTACTCCTATCCGCTCTGCCCTTGTCTTTGTCTAAATTATGCCACCAAATACATTGATCCTCTACATACCCATTAGGGTAGAATTGTGACCTTATGAAAACTTTGAAATGCATCACTTAGTCACTAAAGGATCTCCATTTAGTATTGGAATTTTTGGGTAGTTTTTCCACCAGGCTATGGTATGGACCTCTAATTTTAGATGTGCAAATGAAATTTTATGTTTTTCCTCTATGCAGTGTACACTAAAATAAAAATTTAACTATTTCTGCTAGTCATTTAACTTCGAAGTATTCTTATCTATATATATATATATATATTATATATATATATATATTATATTATAATTATATAATATAATATATATCCTCTTTTAGCTACTTTTGTCATCTATGCAACAAAAAGCACTTGAATATAATGAAACTCCTTTTCCTCTTGGTGGTCTAGTTATAATATTAGATGACAACCTACTAATGGTTAATTTTGACCTATTCAACCCTTAATATGAGTGACAAATCGAACCTTATAGATTCTTATTCATAGTGCCCCTTTTCCATGAGTAATGGGGGATCATCTGGCATCCTCTCAAATCATGGTTTTCAACTTTGATAGGTCAACTTCTAGGATGCATAACTTTCTCATACAAGATCTGATTAAGGTGATTCTTATGCCCTTGGAAAGGTACCGATGTGTATATTACGGAATATAGGTGCTCAGTTAGAATTGGATAACAAAATGCGATAACTTAAGGCCTCAAAATGGCTCCTAAAGTTTCTCACAATAAAGTTTCCAAATCAAGATCGTTGGTAAAAATGACCTTACAAGTTAACACCCCCAAGTTTCACACTCTAAAAATGATTTGTATATGAAACTGCTTGAGGATTATGATAAATTTCAATTGATTAAATTACAGTTTTAAGCCTCTTATGTCAAATTTATAAACACATAAACATGAATGAAAAGTATATTTTTTGCAAAAAATAACAGACAACATCACCAAAACAAAAAACACAACACAACAAAATGATGAAGGAGTCCACCCCTCCTGGGCTACATCTTTCTACTCCCAAAAACATGTGTTTAACCTCTTTCTGCTCCCAAAAAGACCAAAAATTGAGAAATTTATGCCTCTTTCCTTCTTTTCCCAAATTCTGCAACTAACTACCCTACAATTTGGCCAAAACTTGGCTTGAGCGCCCCAAATGTGAAACTGTCACAATGAACCTGTCACAATTCCCACTCGGTCGGTGAATTGGTAGGATGGATAAGGGCGCCTTTAAGCCCCCAGTCTTGAAACTCCTGGTCACATGACAGCCATACGACCACAAAAAGTGTCGATATTGCAAGGCCCTATATGGCCCCATTCACTGGTGCATGCTCTTGGTCTTATGCTCCTACATGCGACCTTGGCTTGGCCAATAGTGGCTAGCCCCTCTAGGATCCTCAAACACATCCAAGTATGCCTTTAGAAACTCTTCCATTTTTATTTTATTCCTTAGTCACCCCTTCAGGGATAACTTAGCTCTCATGAACTCTTCTATAGAGTGATTTTCTCTTTAAAATGACAAAGCATTTTTCTTCTTAGAATTCATAAACATTTTGGTTTGGTTTGAACTTACTAGAAAGATCTTTGGATTACCCTTTTTCACACTGATGATGAGGAATTTTTCATCCCTGATGACTTAATATTAGTTGGATTTCTTCATGAATATCACACTCGCTTGTAAATGTAAGGATTCCTAAACACAACCCCACATACATCAAGTGGAACTACATCTGATTCTACTTCATCAATAAAATCAACGATAATAGAAAATTTGGTCCTTCTCTATTTTTCTACCTTTATGTCTGCCTTCTTATTGACCCAACCCAATGGATATTATCGAGGATCATCATAAGTCTTTATTCCTAGATTCTTGAGCAGATTTATTACTATTATATTTTCCTATGGCCTTAGGTAAAATAGAGCATTAATTTCCCTATTCTTGACTTGTATCTTTATATGGAAGATTTTGGTAATTTCCTTCTCTTAATGTTGCTAAAGACTACTCAGATTCAACCCCTTCTGCATTGATCTACATACAATATTTTCATCTACATCTCAATTGATTTCCAACTGATTACTCAAATCTATGGGCATGACAACTTTTTATGATACTTATGCCTTAAAAAATGATAAGAACCTAATAATTATAGTACTCTTTAGGAGGGAAATCTCCTTTTACATTGAATACAGTTTACAAAAGACAATATTTGATTATTCTAAGACTAGGTCTCCTTCATGTATATCGTAGTGTATATATAGGAGACAAGGGGTACAAATATAATAAAGTAGGAACATGAGGGGTTCTTTCCTACATAAGAATATAGAAATAGAAATGTAATCATTCCATATCCCGGGACTAATAAGGGGTTTTATGGTTAATGCGGGCCTTATATAGTGCTTAACATTCCCCTCCACTTCAAACAAGTATTCCCCTCAACAGTTGACTAATTGCTAGTGATTCTACATTAATACGTCATATTCCCATGTCATCTCTTCTATTGGTAGGTTTTTTTGTTTGATGATGTACTCCATAATTGCTAGGTTACTGGGTTACTTAATCCTTGTTTCAAGGATTGTTTCTACTTCTAGTATGATTTTCCCCCCTTCATTTATTTTTGGTACAATTGCCAGTTACAAATGAATAACATGGTCATGATATTGATTGGGTGAAAGATCCTTAAGAATTAATCTAAATACCTTGGGATGATTATTAATAGCTTTATGGAGATCCCTTGCCATAGATGATATCTACGCTTGAAGATTTAGTGAACATAATTTTTCCATTACACCCTAGTGCCCATTTTTGAGTAATTTTCTCATACTTTTAGAGCTTATCACTTTAGTGGGTTTCCCTTGGATACTTCTAAGTTCAATTTGTTTTCGTTTTAAGGTAAATAATATGAATAGATCTTGAATATTAAAGGTCATTTTTCCTAATGATTATAACCATTAGACCCCGAATACAACATCAACACCACCCATTTGTATTGCAATCATGGGATTTTCCAACAAATACTCCTCCATATTGAGCTTAATACTATGACAATTCCCTACACAATTTATGGTGTCTCCATCTATAATCATTACATGAATCTTTGGTGTTAGATATATGACACAAGAAAGAAGTGATGATAATTTCTAATTGATGAAGTTATGGGTATTACTTGAATCAATCGACATTGTTACCTTTTTTATTTTGATATATCCTTCTATCTTGAGGGTTTGTGGAGTATTGATTCCAGTTGATGCATGACAGGATATTGTTGGAGTAGTCTATTCTAGCTCTAAATATTTTGATGGGACCAATTCTTGATCTTCTTCATCTTCAGAGTATATTTATAATCAATTATTCTCATCACATAATGCCTCTTACTATACTTTATATCATAGTTGAAAAATAGAGCTTTATTTATAATCATTAATCATTGTTATTTACAAGATTGAGAAATATGAAGGTTCGCGGAACTGCACAAAGAATTCGTCAGTATACATCTAAAAGCAACCCATTGTGAGGAGATCCACCCATTGCGAACTATTGAAGTTTTGGTAACCGTTTACTCAAACTCTCTGTTCATTTTTCTATGTAAAAAG
Source organism: Pinus taeda (assembly GCA_000404065.3). NCBI lineage: Eukaryota > Viridiplantae > Streptophyta > Pinopsida > Pinales > Pinaceae > Pinus > Pinus taeda. The sequence continues at coordinate 34,312 of APFE030110564.1, read as the reverse complement.
ATATTTGATAGCACTAACGAATGAATAGTCAAAGGATATATGGAAATGATCTTGATTCGTTAATGTTGAACGACAGTGTAGATACTGAAGTTTCGCGGGGTGTTTTTGTCTTTGGTTACAACATCTTTCCTATAGTAATTGAACATTTAAGTTTTGTTTATGTGATGGCATTCCAGAGGGTCTAAGGAACTCAAATGGATATATCACATGTGGGGCCCTCTGATATATGAATAGTCGGCGGCTGATTAAGGGAACTAAATTTCTGCTTTTCTTTTGCTATTTTAATTATTTTATTTTCGAGGGAGGAGGAAACCCTAATCCGTGGTTCATGCTGTTGGAATTATCAGGTGGACGGATAGATGGGGATCTATTATCGAGAAAACAAGAAAACAAAAGATTTTTAAATAAAGTTAAAAGTAAAAAAAAAATAAAAAATAAAGGGGCGGAGACTGAAGGCCCGAAGAGATGCTGCTAAGTGACGGTAGTGAAAGTTGAGTCTAAAGTTAAAGAATATTTCATATGATAATATGTTATACCTGTCCATGGGAACTTTAAAGGAAAGCATCCAACATGAGGGTGCATCTCTTTGAACCTAAATCTCTAAAGTGTGCTTTCAATTTGGCAAGGTAAGTTGAAATTAAAAATATGGCCACTAGAAAATTAGTCACTAATAATTATAGCAAAGATCATGCTCCCTCTCCTAAACCTACAAGGTTGACTCCTTAACAAATGGATGGAAGAAGAGAAAAGGGACTATGTTTCAACTATGATATAAAGTACAGTAAGAGGCATTATGTGATGAGAAGAATCGATTATAAATATACTCTGAAGATGAAGAAGATCAAGAATTGGTCCCATCAAAATATTTAGAGCTAGAATAGACTACTCCAACAATACCCGCTCATGCATCAACTGGAATCAATACTCCACAAACCCTCAAGATAGAAGGATATGTCAAAATGAAAAAGGTGACAATGTCGATTGATTCAAGTAATACCCATAACTTCATCAATTACAAATTATCATCACTTTTTTATTGTTTCATATATCTAGCACCAAAGCTTCATGTAATGATTATAGATGGAGACACCATAAATTGTGCAGGGAAGTGTAATAGTATTAAGCTCATTATGGAGGAGTATTTGTTGGAAAATACCATGATTGCAATACAAATGGGTGGTGTTGATGTTGTATTAGGGGTCTAATGGTTATAATCATTAGGAACAATGACCTTTAATATTCAAGATCTATTCATATTATTTACCTTAAAAGGAAAAGAAATTGAGCTTAGAAGTATCCAACGGAAACCCAGTAAAGTGATAAGCTCTAACAATATGAGAAAATTACTCAAAAATGGGCACTAGGGTGTAATGGAAAAATTATGCTCCCTAAATCTTCAAGCGTAAATATCATCTGTGTCAAGGGATCTCCATAAATCAATAATCATCCCAATGTATTTAGATTAATGCTGAAGGATCTTTCACCTAATCAATATCATGACCATGTTATTCATTTGTAGTTGGCAATTGTACCAAAAATAAATGAAGAAGGGAAAACCATAATAGAAGTAGAAACAATCATTGAAACAGGGATTAAGTAACCCAATAACCTAGCAATTATGGAGTACATCATCAAACAAAAAAACCTACACATAGAAGAGATGACATGGGAATATGACGTATTAATGTAGAATCACTAGCAATTAGTCATGTGTTGAGGGGAAGACTTGTTTGAAGTGGAGGGGAATGTTAAGAACTATATAAGGCCCATATTAACCATAAAACCCCATATTAGTCCCTGGATATGGAATGATTACATTTCTATTTCTATATTCTTATGTAGGAAAGAACCCCTCATATTCCTGTTTTATTATATTTGTACCCCTTGTCTCCTATATATACACTACAATATACACGAAGGAGACCTAGTCTTAGAATAATCAAATATTATCTTTTGTAAATTGTATTCAATGTAAAAGGAGATTTCCCTCCTAAAGAGTACTATAATTATTAGGTTCTTATCATTTTTAAGGCATAAGGATCATAAAAAATTCTCATGCCCATAGATTTGAGTAATCAGGGGGAAAGCAATTGAGACTTAGATGAGAAAATTGTATGTACATCAGTGTAGAAGGGGTTGAATCTAAGTAGTCTTTAGCAACATTAAGAGAAGGAACTTACCAAAATATTCCATATAAAGATACAAGTCAAGAAGATGGAAATTAATACTCTATTCTACTCAAGGCCATAGGAAAATATAATAGTAATAAATTTGATCAAGAAACTAGGAATAGAGGCTTATGATGATCATCACTCATATCCATTGGGTTGGGTCAATAAGAAGGCAAAAATAAATGCAGAAAAATAGAGAAGGACCAAATTTTCTATTAAAGTTGATTTTATTGATGAAGTAGAATCGGATGTAGTTCCACTTGATGTATGTTGGGTTGTGTTTCGGAATCCTTACATGTACAAGTGAGTGATATTTATGAATAAATCCAACTAATATCAACTCATCAGGGATGAAAAATTCTTCATCATCAATGTGAATAAGGGAAATCCAAATATCTTTCTAGTAAGTTCAAACCAATCCAAAAAGTTGATGAATTCTAGCAAGAAATATGTTTTGTCATTTTAAAGAGAAAATCACTCTATAGAAGAGTTCATGAGAGCTAAGTTATCCCTGAAGGGGTGACTAAGGAATAAAATAAAAATGGAAGACTTTCTAAAGGCATACTTGGATGTGTTTGAGGATCCTAAAGGGCTATCACCCAAGAGGGAAGTGGAGCACGAGATCCAATTATTGCTAGATTTCTTGTTACAAAAATTTAGGATACATATGTAGTCCATTATAGAGGAAAACAAGATGAAGAAGCAGTTGGAACAACTACTAGAACAAGGTGTCGCTCGACGATGTGCCTCACCTTTGGATCACCCATCCTCATTGTGCCAAAGAAGTATGGGACTTAGTAAATGCATATTGATTACAAGGCATTAAAAAAAAAATAACACTCAAGAACATGAATCCCCTGCATAAGTGTTGTCAATGCAAAAAACACCCTCTAAAATTTTCTTTAGACTTAAATTTTGGAGCATACTAAGGATGTGATCTGTATCTATATGGTCACTTCGTGGTCATCTAATGTTTTGTAAATTATTGAGTCTTCTTCTAAGTGCAAAGGTCACTTTCTTATGCGTGCTCAGTTTTTGAATAATTCACAAGTGAGCTTCCTTCGATGCAACTTTACATAGACAGTGTGCACCTCTTGAAGATAAGGCTTGTACAATCACTTGTGACATTGACTATGCAATATATAAGCACAATGTACTACACAACACATGTCTATAGTTAGTGCACACTTTCCATTGACATTCTCCCTCACTTTGATTGCAATTGTACTTCTATTTTGGATGAGCTTTCTCATTTATTTCTCTGGCACACCTTTGTTTTCGCAAGTGCTTCTTTCCCATTCATGCCTATTCTTTTTTCTTGATTTCACTTTAAAAAGTTTCATTGTCATGTTATATTTTCTCTGGAATGTGTCACTTTCAACTTCTTTAATTTTTTTTAAGTGTCCTTTGCACTTTTATCTCACTTTACAAAGTGTCATCTTTTGGCATGGGAAATTTCGTACATCACAAAAAGTGGAGCTATGGTTCATTTCAAGTAGAAAATTTTCGGTCAATGGGTCCCATTTACCATGTACACATATACTAGGCCCATTCCCAAAGTATTATGCATTTTCATACTAGTGTCGTCACTGTCGTCATAAAGTGTATCTTAAGTGTCACATCCAGTCGAAGGGAGTCAATTGTACATTCTTGAAGGATAGTTCTAATGAATTCTCATGAACTATTGTGTTTTATTCATCGTAAAGACATGTAGGATACATATTCCCCAGGCCTTGAGCATATTTTCAATAGTTTCATCACAAAGTGTATTTATGTGTCGCACTTGGAGGAGAGTATTATTTTTTTGTCACATTAAAGGGACCATGTCGTTTATGAGTGTTGAGTGTTCAATTTTATGTATTCAGTTGTTCTGAGTGTTTGATCATGTTCTAGGCTTACCTTGGCTTCATATATGCTTCACTAAATGTGTCATTTTCAGTTTCTTTAAGTTTTTGTTAACATCCTTTGCACTTTTATCTCACTTTACAAAGTGTCATCTTTTGGCATGGTAAATTCCGTACATCACAAAAGGAGGGGCTATGGTTCATTTTAAGGGGAAAATTTTTTGTTAATGGGTCCCATTTTTCCATGTACACATGTATTAGACCCATTCCCAAAGTATTATGCATTTTTGTACTAGTGTCGTCATTGTTGTCATAAAGTGTATCTTAAGTGTCACATCTAGTCGAAGGGAGTCAATTGTACATCCTTGAAGAATAGTTCTAGTGCATTCTCCTACAGTACTATGTTCTATTCATTGTAAATATATGTAGTAGACATATTCCCCAGGCCTTGAGCATATTTTCAATAGTGTCATCACTGTGGTCACAAAGTGTATTTATGTGTCGCAATTGGAGGAGAATATTGTTTTGTTGTCACATTAAAGGGACCATGTTGTTTATGATTGTTGAGTGTTCAATTTTATGTCTTCAGTTGTTCTGAGTGTGTGATCATGTTCCAGCCTTACCTTGCTTTCATATTTGCTTCACTGATGATCTGAATTGGATCCATAAAATACTTTTAAAGAACCATGACTGTATCAGGTCGAGACAAATCTCTAAAGAATTTAGAACTGCGATCAAAAACACCCCTGAACCAGTGGCAATGGTAGCTAGCATGGAATGACGAGGACCTCGGTCAAAGCGCGCTGACCGAGGCCCATGAATACTGCAGAGGAGGTCAAGTAGCCCCTAGGAGCCCCGGATCAGGAAAAGGAGGTGGATTTTGATGCACGACCGCTGGGCGAATAGGGCCAAAATGAAGGAGCCTCAAGCACTCGGTCGCGTTGAGAGCTGGAGAACTGCAGGAAAAAAAGCGAAAAGCACTAAAAGTACAAAGGCAGGACCCGCGCTTTGGAAAAACCGACGGTATTGATCGGGGTGCCCTCAAACGGTAAGTGGTTTTGGATGAGAGTGGAGCGATTCCATGCATCAATCGACGTGTGGCAAGTGGGGGTGAGATAAAACTGTCGTTGATCGCGTTCTAACAGTCGAGCAAGTCAACTACACAAAACATGTGTATGGTGTCGGATCTAGAGGCCCCAGATCAGACAGTCGAGATCACACCCAATGGAGGAAGCGGAATCGACGAGGGAATATGCCGCAATTTGTAAAGATATGGAATTTGTTTGACTGTCACGGTGGAGGAAAGACTTCATCCACGATGTAACTAAAGAAACGAACCGACGAAGCAGGCTGGTGCCATTTAAAGGAGGACATGTGGCCACTCCCTGAGTGCTGATGATGACACTGAACAAGGAACTCCAAGCACAGCTGCAGAAGGCGAATCGACAGAGGTGGAAGGGGAACCAAACAGACATGGTTTCGAATGGCTTCAAAGCCATGAATAATAAAAAAATTATAAAGTCAAGTCGCAGAATAGTCCAAGAGATGAAGAAAGAAGACAAAGAGACCAGAATCTCGAGAGGAGGATCAAATACACAGAGAAAGAAGACAGTGAAGAAAAAGCAGAAAGAGGATAGAGGGCTGAGCTGACCAGAGGCAGCATCGAGCACTAGAGGCTTCAAAGATCTGAGCCATCCCATAGAGGATCTGTCAGGGCTGAGCACCACATTGGGCTCTCCACTGTAGACCACAAGGTCACAGAGCTGGTAGGAAGAAGAAGTTTGTGTACTCAAGTGGCTTGGGGAATCCAAGAACCACCCTGCCAAGAAAACCTGCTTCAAGAGAACTCACATTGAGTCCCTGCATTGTAATTCTCTGCTTAAAGACACAATAAAACAAGGCCACCATTGAAAGTTGAACCGGAGATGTAGCCCTGGAGAATAGGGGGAACTCCTTATTAAAATTCTTGTGTCTTTGTGTTTGTTTATTGTATTTCTCAGCTATGTTTCCATTTAAATGTCTGTGTGTTGGAAATCTGATCGATCTGTTGCTTAAATAACACAGAACACACACCAGCACATGAGTCTGTAATACCTTTGTTTAATAAATATCAACTGATGTCACTCATAGGGTGATTATCAGATCAAGTGTTATCAGAGCTCTATGCTGTAAGGTTAGACAAGCTTGTGTTGGTTTAGCTGTGAATGCTCACTAGATCAAAGCTCAAATTAGGAGAAGGAGATTTGGTGGAAACTAATCATGAAATTGGGAGAGTCTATTCTTAGAAGACAATGTCAGAGGAAGGTTCTGTGGGGCCAGACCCTCAATTCATGGAGAGTTTCCTAGCTATAAAGTCTATGGTAGAAGAAATGTATAGGGACTTTAGAAAGCATAAGGTTGAAGATTCGTCAGGTTCTAAACAAGATAAAGCAGAAGATGAGTCTCATTTCCATGACCACTCCAAAGGAAAGGGGAAAGAGGAAAGCTTGCTCACACCTCCTAATAGCCTTGTGCATAATAAGAAAGCATCTTTGATTAAGCTAGATGTTAAATTTGATTTGCCTATATATGATGGAGAGCTAAATGCTGAAAGTTGGACAATTGGATTAGACAAATGGATGTGTATTGCAGGGTATAGAACATAGACTCAGACAAGAGTAAGATTCAGCTGGCAAGCCTACGCCTAGGAGACACTACCTTGGTTTGGTGAGAAGGCAGAACCCAAGCTGATATGAAAGGACATGGTAAGACCATATTTATCTGGAGTGAATTTGTTGCTACAATCAAAAAGTAGTTCTAGCCATTGGCCTACATGCAACAAGCCATGATGAGTTGGCAAACTCTTCGACAGTTAAAAGGGCAATGTGTGCAAGGGTATACTTAAGAGTTCAGAAAGAGAGCATTGATGTTGGGTATCTCGTTAGACTCACCAAAGACTCTTTTGAAGTACATTGGTGGTCTACACAACTACATGAGGCATACCATCCTCATGTTTAATCCCACTAGTATAGATGAGGTATCTGTACAAGCTACTCATCTAGAAGGTAGAGGAAAGAATGGAAATCTAGAAGTTGGAGGACCATCCCAACCCATTGCAAGCAAGAGCAAGGAGAAAAGAAACCAGAAGTGGAAAGCAAGGAAGGCTAACTCTGCATAGAAATCCAAAACTTCATGCACTCACTGTAAAAAGAATGGACATGATGATGAGCATTGTTGGATTCTACATCCAGAGCTAAGACCTAAGAAGTCTGGAGGTAAGAAGAAGAAGACTACTACAACTATTCAAAAAGATTTCGGATCAAACTCAGGAGATAAAAAAACTATACCAGCCACAGGTATAAAAGGTCATAATTCTAAAGCTTCTACTAGTAATTCTGCTCAATCTATTATTGATGAAGAAAATGAGAGAAAACGGCATGAGCTTTTCCATATTCAAGTTATTTCCAAAAAACAAAAGATTGATACTTTGTTTGATAGTGGCTCACAAGTAAATTTAATTTCTGAAGCAATTGTAAAGAAGTTGGGATTAGCAACTACACCTCACAAGAAACCATACCCATTAGGATGGTTGAATGATAAAGCACAGCTACAAGTGACTAGATAGTGCAAACTCAAGTTTTCTTTTGGGTTAACATTTGTAGATGAGGTTGAGTTAGACATAATTCCTTTTGGTATATGTGGAATTGTTTTAGGAAGTCCTTACTTGTATGATAGAAAAGCTATTTTCTATAGAGCTG
>APFE030110564.1:0-13584 GCA_000404065.3 Pinus taeda | reverse complement strand
AGTTAGACTAAATACAACTAGTTCAACTAAGTCAAACTGAACACAACTCCATCAACTCCTCAATCAACTCCACAGAACTCAATCATTGAAGTCCTAACTGAAGTCCTCCATGCAATAGCTCAAGTAAACCATAAGAACCACGTATTTCCTTCTGGCAGTTGCATGTGCCACATCTGTAGTTCGAACTGAAGTGCTCCAAGAGAATAAGATAATGTTTATAGTCCAAATATTATTAAGAGCTAATAATATTCGATTGTTCTATTTTTAGCTTGGCAGTCTAAAAATAGACTCTGCCCATATGTCTAAAAATAGAGGTCCATATATTTTTACCAACATGACCAATCATCCACAAATAGCATCCTGTAACTCATAGACCATGATCCATTTGTCTAAAAATAGACATAGTCTAAAAATAGACTTTGCGCCAAAAAAATAGCTTGCGGGCCCACTTAGTGAAGGTGACTTGTTTTCACTAAGCTCCATCATCTTGTTGCATTTTCAACAGACCTCTGCTAAGAAATGCACTAAGATCAACTCCCAAACTAGGAAATTCATTTTCTTTCTTGTTCGCTCTCAAAGTAAAGGGAAGATCGTAGCCACAACCATGGCCCTCGGGAAGGGTTCCTCCACGCAGCAGAAGTAGTTGGATACACTCATGAAAGAATATAGGGACATCTTCTCCTCACCCACAAGGGTATTGTTGCACTGTTAGGTTAAGCATTCATCTGATCTGAATCTCAAAGCACCTTTACCCAATGGGCTGATCTATCATCTCTCCATTCTAGAAAATTCCAAGCACAACCAGTGACATGATCAACATCGGGTGCCACACAAGTTTCAGGTGGGCGACAAAGTCTGGTTGCATTTGCAAAAAGAACGCCTTACAAGAGCCCATCAAAAGCTTAGACCACTCTGATATGGTCCATACAACATTACCAAGGTTGTGGGAAACAATGCTTTGAAGCACAACAATTCCCCATTCCTTTGCTTGCATTGAGTGTTCTATGTGGACCACCTTCGACCATGCTCGAACCATTATGGACACATCAGACATTGCAGAGCAACTCACACTAGCAGAAGCTTCTTCATCTCATGGAGGAACTCAACGGATAAAACCATTGCTTGTAGCATATGACTTCTTTGCTACATCAAATCTACCTTATCCTCCCACATTTTACTTTTCTCAACAATGTCCTAAATCATGGCTTCCATTGCTAAGTGTTAGCCCCTTTTGACATGTTTCATTATGGAGTTTGTATGCCCCAACATGTCACCTGCCACCTAACCACATATCACATAATTGAGTGATGAGTCTCCCAATGATTGATCAAGAGAACTCTAATTTCATATGAGGTTTCCCAATTTGCTAATAAATCCACTTCATAATTATTATGTCTAAAAACATGCATGGCTTTGATATCAACCATAAACCTCAAATAAATTTTGTTCCTTTTAATAATTTATAGATATGAAGTGCAATTGCTTGAAAGAGAGGGCATAAACCTCTCCCTAATTATTAATAACCTTCCCTAATGTGATAAAAATGCTAATTCTAATTGTCCTTGAAAATACACTACACAATGCAATTCCATGGCAAAACATTTACTTATTATTTAAAAGCTAAAACTTTATATATCTATCTATCTATCTATCTATCTATCTATCTATATATATATATATATATATATATATATATATATATATATATATATATATATATATAAATATATATATATATATATATATATATTACCTTTTTGTGCTATATTTTGATGGAGGTTCCTGGTTGCAGGGCCTGTAGTTCTTCAAAGGGTGCCCGATGGGATGCTTTGGCTGGCCCTACTGATTGGGTCCCTCTCTGAGCTTTGAGTAAGTCAAGGGACATGTAATATTGTTTCTGCTTGATGTCTCCAACACATGGAGGCTCGCCGACAACATCATTTTTGTATCATTACCTTTCATGATTTTGTGTTCCGCCGACATCAGGGGTTAAATTTGATGCTCGTATACCCGTATTTGGATTTTTTACACGTAAAATGCTTTCTAGATCCAAATCTCCACGTCATGTGTAACTTGCCAATAATTCTTAAGAATGTCAATATGACGAGATATTTAAAAATGAAAAGGTAAAAAAAAAATTTATATATATTATATATATAATATAATAAATATATAATTATATAATTATATTATATTATATATAGATTATATATATATTAACCTTGCGCTGAACAGAGAGTGAATCATTGTGAATAGTGATTCATTAACATTATTAATATCTAATTTAATAATCCGCCCGTATCGCAATTTCCCAAGTGACTACTATCTGGATTCTAGACTAAGTCATAAATATCAAATTCTAATTTTCAACAGGTAAATGGTATTTTATTCTTGGTAATTAATTCCCAACTACCCACTGCCGAGTTATGTTACTAATTTATGGTGATTTGTTCGCAATTTGCAACTTCCAATTCGTGTCAAATTCCAATCAATAGCAATGTGTAAGTTATTCATTGTTGAGTGTGGTGACTCTGGTGAGAAGTAGGGCATAAGAAAAACTCTGCAAAATCTGGAACTTCGAATGCTACAAAACCAGAACTTAGCTGACCAAGTAGCCAATAAGTGATAGCCTATTAGCCATAGATAGTGTTTCACACTACTTATATTTGAGAGATACTCTGCTCTATTCGTTTTTCTATGCATGCTTGTTGGATATCTGTATTTGTTTTTCTATTCATGCCAACTAGATATCTCTCTGAGGCAGTAGTGTTTTGTTTTTTAATTTTTAATAAATTGAATTTTTCTTTATCTTTACTTGGCTTTGTGTATTTTGATTGGTGGAAGTTTCAGTCCTCATCTGTGAAAGCTACTCTTTTAATAGCAGCAGAAGCTCACGTATGTTTCCCTAGTTTTTCATGCCTTCTTTGCAATTTGCTATCATTATGCTTAAATATTGTGCCTTGTGGCAAAGTCTTTCTTTAAGAAACCCAAGTTCCTTATCAAATATTTTGACTGCATCATAAATCTCTTGAGGATTCCTTTTGTTCCCATTAATCCACGAGGATCTTCACAGAGTGGTTGTTTAGCTTCGATCTTTAAGTGGAAGGGGTTTATGCTCTTCTATAAGTTAGTTTTTGGGGGTTCTGCTTCAACTGATCGTATCTAACTGCAGGGAAATCCTTCCTCAAAAGACTACCTAGCTAAATTTTTGCACGTCTCTCTCTGGTTGTACATTTATCCTGCTTGCACTGCATTGAGAGATGTGCACTATTGAGTTGAGATCAATATGAACTATTTTCTTTTGTACTTCATTTCTTTTGGTTACCAGTGAAGCTTCTCTAGGACTCCCAATTTCCTCTTTCAACAAACCTTGGATGCTTCTTTGGCTAACTTGTGAGCAATCTTATACATTTCCCAAGATTTTTCTTCTTCTTTATATTCTTGATTGTCTTAAATTATCTGAGAGGCCTCTTGGAAGAAGGTTGTGGAGTCAAGGGTCCCTTGGTGTGCCCTTGCCTTAGCACCTTTATCAGAAGTATTAAGTCTCCAAATATTTATGATTTCTCAATTCTTAGAAGACTTATTCTTCTTGGCCATAAATATGGGCAGACACTTTTGTGACATGAATTGAAGTGCATCTAAATGCTACTTTTGTAACATGGCTTTAAGTGCATCTAAGTCCAAATTTGAATGTGGGAAGAGAAGTTGTCAACCCAAGCCAAAATCAAGGGTTGTAGCCTGTTACACCACTCCTGTAAGTTAAAAGGCACTCTCGAGTCCAGTGAATGATTTAGCATATTTAAACAGATCAACTAGCTGGAAATTGGACCATTAAGGTCATGACAATTATGTACTTTATGTACTTTTTTAATGTCTATCCCATACATTTAATTGCTGAAATGAATGGAAATGGGTCTATTGGATTTATTGAAAAGTCAGGGTCTGTTGTTCATATATGGGGAAACAGCGTGCATATTTTATATATAATGCATGGCTATCGATATCCATCTGTCTTTGAAGTTATATATTGATATGTAACTTCACATCAATTCTTTTTGAGGACATCTATTCATCATATGCTTTGATTATTTGAGTTGACTTCTACTGTATTTTTGTTAGATTGTTTTATTGATAATATGCATAGATTGATGAAATCGGATATATATGGGCCATGATTGAAACAGATGAGGAAGTAAGGTTACTATGGAATCCTTATCAAGATCGATGGTCAATTAAGGATCGGATTCGTTCAATTGTCATGCCATGGTCACGCAATCATAGGTTGTAGTTGTTTTCAGATGTAGTTGTTTTCAGTCTTCCCTTGCTTTCTTCAGAGATTTAATATATTCACGAGGCATCTTAGATCACTTTTCGGAGCCCCTGTTTTACTTCTTTTCAATCCTTCCATGCCTTTTTGCAGGGATTGAATATATTCACAATGCATTCACTATGAACTTGGGAAATGATCACATACAATGGTAGGTGGTCTATCCAACAGGAGAGGGACCCTGGTTACACCTCTCCTTGGTCACACCGTCTTAAGCTGCAGGCATGGAATGACTGAAAATTATAGCAAGTAATGAGTAATAAATAATCTTTGGACACATCATTACTATGGTTTTGTTTGCCTTCGCCATCAATTCACCGTGATTTGTTGCCATGACCTAGCCGGGACTTATTCCAATTTCCCTCACTCGCGTATTTGGAAAGAATCTCTGTTTCCAAACAATGCCATTGCATGCCATCATGTGACTATCAATGCTTCGGAGTAGCATGAACTAAACCTAACACATGAAAATCTCGTAGCAATGCCGGAAGAGTAGGAATAAGTTTATGTACTGGATACTATAATTCTATAATTCAAGTGACGGGGGTCAGCATATTTCCAAATTTGTAAGTCTTGGTTTTCACACTTGTGTACACACCCATATTCAAATATCTGTGACATAGTTCCATAGTCAAAATGATTTTTCTAAAAAGTTGGTGGCATATACACTGCCTTCAGGATCCCATAACCGAAGATTCAAAGCATGAGGACATTTCAAAGATTGTGTTGTTGAGCATCTCGTCCAAAAGTGTAGAAATAAGTTTGTGAAATAATTATAATATTATAATGTGTAGAGCAAGGTGTGATGGGAGGGGGTATATTTCAAACTTGTTAGGCTAGTGTTTAACACCACAGAGATTCTCATGCAAATTGATCTACACTGTTGACCCAACAACACAAGAAATACAATTATTTTCTGCTTTTCCCAATTGACCATACCTCGGTCAATTGATAATGGACGCGCTTCATTGAAAATGTGATGGATACTATGGCTTTTCCCTCTATATAATCATATTCAAAACTAATTCCATAGCGTTGTGTAAGAGATTGAGTTGGGGGTTTTCTCTGAACTGGTGTTGCAGTTTCTTTTCAGTGATGGGGAAGAGCTTTTCTAGATTACTATTTGGGTGATGCGATGATGTTGGCTCTAATTTGGGATCCCCTAATTTCTAAACAACTCTACTATTTAGTTGGAGCATGATTGATTTCTCACATATTTGACTGTTCCATCAATCATCGCCAAATATTTGGCTATCACTTTTCGAAGCCCCTGTTTTACTTCTTTTCAGTACTCCCATACCTTTTTTTTGTAGGGATTGGATATATTCACAACGCATCTCTGCTCACTTTTCAAAATCTTTTTAGCCAACCATTGGAGCATTTTGGTATATATTGTTCATAACGGAAAAAATAACCTGAAGTTAAATGAAAATAAATATGAGTATGTCAGGGAATTTTTCTAAATCTTTTTGGTACCTTTTCAAATTTCAAAGATTTTTAATAGGGTTGGGACCTGGGTATATGGTTCATAATATATTACAGAAAAAGGAATGAAAATAAATATAATTAGAAGAAGAAATTTGTTTTTTCTATTTTCATAGATTTTTTGGTATATTGGATATATTGTTCATAATAGAATACATAACTAGAAGTTATGTTTAGAATTTTTACTGTTTTATGTTTATGTAGTATGTTGCTCCTTATTTATTTGAATTGATTTTACTGTTTTATGTTTATATAGTATGCTGCTCCTTAGTTATTTGAATTTGTTTATTTACGTGTTAGTTTTACTATATTTTTTGTTATAATTTTTTTTAAATAGAAATAAAAATTTTCATTATTTAAAGTGTATTTTTTAATATATAAATTAATTATTTTAAAAACTTATATCTTTGAAGATATAAATTGATTATCTTAAAAGAAATGTTCCACGTTTATTTATCTTCAATATTTAGTAAAAATTTACAATGAAGATTTACCTCATACTTTTTGTTGGCATTTCAAAAATAGTTAAATTTGTTGTTTTGATTTTGGCCACAACAGGACAACGAACACAATTCTGCAAATTTTTTAGTCCAAATAGCGAGAGAAACCTACTTTCTGGGCAAATTTCAACAAGTGTTTAAGAAGGAGTAAGTCAATTCATATATAAATTTATTTATTTTTATGTGAGAAAAAATTGTATTTATATATGTATTTATATATGCTAAAACATTCAACTTGTTTTCCTCCAAAAATGACTCAAATGGATAGAAAAATAGACAATTTATTGTAAATATTGAAAAAAGCTTGCGTAGACTTGAGAAACTATTAAACATAAATAATTAACAGGTATATTTTTAAATATTATAAAGAATATAGGTATATTCCCTGGTTAATATCATTTCTTGAATCACTGCAAGATTGTTTTTTTAATATGGTTTTAGTTGATGAAATACAATTCATATATACTATATACTTTATTTTTATTATATAGGTATTATATATCAAAAATGTCTTCAAAAAAAGGGAATCAACATTTTATCAAAAAAATCTTTGGATTGTCTACTACATCTCAAGCTTCATTGCCCAATAAAGAAGATCGTGATTTTAATTTAAATGAAGATTTAGATGTCTTGGGGCATAATGAAGAATATGATATCTTGGAGCATAATGAAGAAAGTGATGAATAATTTCACCACAGAGAACCTAGCACCCAAAAGAAAAGAAAAAAGAAAGTAAAAAGAGAGTTTCATGATCAATGGAAAAATAAGTGGTTGAGAGAGGCAAAGCATGATGGAAAAACAGTTATGAAATGCATATATTGTGAAATGCATACGGCAATGGGGCCATGTGGAATTGGGACTAGTTGCTCTACATTGCAACATGATTCTATAATTGTTCATGCTAATTCAAGCATTCATAAACTCTCACAGGCAAAGTGGATATGTGGAAATGAGAAGAAGGCGAAGTCTATTACAGAACACATTGCATGCATTGATGATATGAACAAAGAAAGAGTCATCACTACTATGAAATTAGTATATTGGATGGTACAAAAGGATCTACCACTCTCAAATATGAATCTCTTTGTTTGTTCACAATGTCTTTACACACACCAAATATGCCAAAGAACAAAGATTATACATCATATACAAATCACATGGCTACAAAAGAATTCCTTTTTGCTATATCTCAGTATCTTGAAGAGCTACAAATTTCCAAAATGCTAGATAGCCTTTTTTTCATTGACGTTAGATGAAAGTACAGACCATAGTTTAGAAAAACTTCTTGTGGTTTATGCCACGTTTTTAAACTCAAAAGGATTGGGTCCTCCAATTTCACAGTTTTTAAAGCTCATAAATGTTTGCGATGTAAGAAGGAAAACAACTTATGATGCAATCAAGCATTTAATGGAATCAAGGGGCCTTTCAACAAAAATATTGATAGGAGTTTCCACAGATGGTGCTTCTTCAATGGTTGGTAATGAAAATGGTTTCATCACTTTCTTGAAGAAAGATGTTCCTAATCTTGTAAGTGTTCATTGCATTGCTCATCGTGAAGCCTTAGTCGCATTAGATGCTTAAAAAAAAATACCTAAATTATTATTTGTTGAGAAATTAGCAAATAAGGTATATTCTTGGGTGCAAAATTCTACGAAAAGAAATAGTCAACTTATTTCTCTACAGGAACTTATGCAACTTGAAACTCTTCAAGCTCTTCAAATCCATGGAGTTATATGGCTTTCAAGGGGACAAGTCATTGAAAGACTTGTTGTACTTATGCCTCCCATATTAACAATGTGGAAAAATGAAAGAAAAGACTCATGGTATGATAAGGCAAGAATCTTTTTAGTACAATTTTGTTTACATATGCTTGCAGATATAATGTGTGAATTAAACAAGTTGAACAAGCAATTCCAAGAAGAGTACATTGATGTCAGCTCTTGAGGGGCAGCCATAGATGTCACGGTAAACACTTTGAAAAAGTGGTTTTTAAGAAGCAACACATTTGCAGATGGCACATGTTATTTATCTAAATTTATAGATGCCTCTAAATTTGGCTTTCTAGAAATTTGTGATAAGGAGGGGCTTACTCACAAGCATGAATTACGATTTGTAGCAATTCCACATGCATATGTTGATTGCGTTGATATACAAAAATAAATCATGGAAACCGTGTATTGAAGGTTCAATATAAAGTTGCAAACAACTTGCAAAAGATTATGTTCAGGCTCTCATAGAGAATTTGAACGGAAGATTCCTTGATCTTGCATTTTTCAACTTAGCAAGGTTGTTTAGCCCTTGCCATTATTTAGAGGATGTTCATGGCAGAGAACGAAATTCAAAGCGTTGGCTCGAAGAGATTTTTCAACACTTACAACATCCTTATTATCAAAGTGAAGAAAACAAAACTACATTTGATTTTGAGGCTTGTTTGAAAGAGTTTCATCCATTTGTTCACACTCTTCATGTTAATTGCGAGGGATCATCCATGAAAGATGCATGGAGGATTTTTTATGTTATAGGGTTGCATACAAATTTTCCTAACATGTCAAAATTATGGCAGGCAATACTTACTATTCGTGCAAGTACAATTGCTTGTGAGAGAGGATTCTCAAGACAAAACATAATAAAGGATGTCCGAAGAACAAAGCTATCATTAGTTGCATTGGATGCCTTGATGCGGGTGTCTCTAACAGGGCTTGATTCATCGATGGTGGAATGGGATAGGGTATTTGACATATGGAAAGATGCTAAAGAAATAAG
Organism: Pinus taeda; assembly: GCA_000404065.3. Taxonomy (NCBI): domain Eukaryota; kingdom Viridiplantae; phylum Streptophyta; class Pinopsida; order Pinales; family Pinaceae; genus Pinus; species Pinus taeda. Next base: position 4,509 of record APFE030110564.1, on the reverse strand, counting down.
AATCTTAAATATCTAAAGTTTTTGCTTTTATTTTTATGTTTGTAATGGTGGTGTTTTGACAATTACCTCTTTTGGTGAAACTATCCAAAATTTAGTTTGTGTGCATGATGATATGGAATCTACTTTTTGAACATTTACATAGTTCATGCACATTATGTTTTTGGTTTGAAAATTATTTCACAACTATTGTTCTTTTAATGGGATTAACATGGTAGTGACTTAAATGGAAAACATAGTATGTGTGAGTGAATTATTTTTGTCAAATTTGTTGCAACAATATTAACATTCATTATTTTCATGTGAGAGTAATTATGAATATATGTTTTTTCAATTTCTAATATTATTTTTTGGGTTTTCTATATATATTTCCCATCTATTTTATCACTATTTCCATCTTAAAAAAAAAAAACTCAGAACATTTCAACAATCTGGAAAATTTGCAGAAACGTTTCATCAATAGGTCTCAAAACAAAGTGTAGCAATGAAACTTGAGCTGAATGGTACTATAGAGAATGGAAAATTTGCGACAATTATGAGTACAATTTGAAATTAGATGAAACTTGTACAAATAAATATTAAAAGTCATATGATGGGCAGTTTAAAAATAAAAACGTCATAAAAAATTCCTTGACGAGCAGAGTCACCCGTAAAATTTAACCCCTGCCGGCGAGCCTCCCTTGACTTAGAGCTCAGAGAGGGACCCAATAAGTAGGGCCAGCCAAAGCATCCCACCGAGCACCCTTTGAATAACTACAAGCCCAGCAACTAGGAACTTCCATCAAAATATAGCACAAAAAGGTAATAGTTTTTTTATTTTATATTTATATGTGTATAAAAAAGTTGTTTTCTATCAACAAACTATATCTATCTATCTATCTATCTCTCTCTATATATATATACTAAGTTTTAGTTTTTAAATAAGAAGTAAATGCTTAGTCATGGAATTGCAGTGTGCAGTGTACTTTCAAGGACAATTAGAATTATCATTTTTATCGAGTTAGGGAAAGTTACTAATAATTAGGGAGAGGCTTATGCCCCCTCTTTCAAGCAATTGCACTTCATATTTATAAACTAATTATGGTGGGGATTTGAAAGTAATAATTTTATGTTAACTTTTTTAAGTTAGAACTTAATCTTAATATTATTTTTAAAAGGATTGAAATTTATTTGAGTTTTATGGTTGATATCAAAGCCATGCATGTTTTTAGACATAATAATTATCTAGCGGACTTATTAGCGAATTGGGCAACCTCATATAAAATTGGAGTTCTCTTGATCAATTATTGGGAGACTCATCACTCAATTATGTGATATGTGGTTAGGTGGTAGTAGAAATGTTGGGTCATACAAACTCTATAATGAAACATGTCAAAAGAGTCTAACACTTAGCAATGGAAGCCATGATTTAGGACATTGTTGAGAAAAGTAAATTGTGGGAGGATAAGGTAGATTTAATGTAACAAAGAAGTCATATGCTACAAGCAATGGTTTCAACCCTTGAGGGAGTTGATGTAGCAAAAGGATTCTTGTTTGCTTGTGTGTGTGTGTGTGTGTGTGTAGATATCATTAAAAAAAAAGGTTATAAGGTTTAAGTGCATGGGGAAAAAAGGTTGGGATTATGATGTTACGTGAACTTTATAGAGATTTGAGAGAAAAAACATCAAGTCCTACCATGGAAGGGACATGATGGACAACGCATCAGAATTTGAGAAATTAAGATTATCTAGAGTGAAACTAATTTCCAATCTAAATTTTCTTAAAAATTGCAGAGATAACAATCTCATTCCTAAATTCGCTACCTACAAGCATCCTCTAGGTTCATAAAACTCTATAACAGGTCATTTCTCCTCTATTTAAAAATTTCCTCACCTATATGGATTCATTATTTAATAACATCAAGTCCTACCATGGAAGGGTCATGATGGATAGCGCATCAGAATTCGAGAAACTAAGATTATCCAAAGTGAAACTGATTTCCAATCTAAATTTTCTTAAAAATTGCAGAGATAACAATCTCATTCCTAAATTTGCTACCTGCAAACATCCTCTAGGTTCATAAAACTCTATAAAAAGTCATTCCTCCTCTATTTAAAATATACTTTTTTCCAAAGGTTTCATGCAAAGTAGAAAAAGGTTAGATGATGCATGCATTCAAGTGTTGGATCATCAATAATGCACAAGAGTGCTAGATCTAATGGCTTATATGAATCATGGAACCCCCGTGGTTGATGTTTAGTGGGGGAGAGGAGTCGTGGTTGGGATTCACGCCAAACCAACTACGTATGATCAATAGATACTTTTGATTGCAAGGACCGCCTCTCACCAAATTAAAACCACCAGGGGATGAGCATTACCAACTGTATTGCCAAGGGTGATTTTACGTATCATGACAAGATTTGGAGCAATGAGCAAGGAAAATGTTGGTGCACATCCAAAGGATGGCAAGGTAGGTGACTTAATGGACAAGTAAGCAACTGCATTGAAGATATACATGCACAAGTGGACATAATAATGTTGACAAGGTAGTTTACATGGATAATTGATGTGGCATTCCATGTTAGCATGACATCATCAATGAAGTCGCTAATGAAAATACTCTTTGAAAGGATTTTGAAGTTCATGTCCAATGGAAAAGAAAGTAGTTGACAGAGGAGAAAGGTTGGAAGGTATTCTATCATTCTATTTGTGAAAGGGAAGGACAACGATGCTCATGAATGTAATTGTTATACAAATATTCTTGTACAGGGAACCATTTGCACTCATAGTTATGGACATCAAGTTAGTTACAAGCTAGGAGTCTCCAAGAAATATTCTCAGGTAACTTATTCCACTGCTCTTTGTCTGTTTCATAATTACTAAGTTGAAATATGAAATCCTTACTTCTCAATACCCTGTTAATTTAGATAATATACCATTAATTGACCATGAAGTAGACATATATGACACTCATTGTCACCTTCACCTATTTCAAGTTAGATAAGAGGATTTAAGTAGGTTTAGCCATTCAAATGATACCTTTTGGGTATGTAACACCCTCTTCCCACATCTACGTAAGCAACCGGTCAGTCGGAGTAAACATGCGATGAGAGGCCACTATGATAGTATTCGACCTCCTAAGTCACATTAAGGAAGTGGAATCAATAGAATCACACCATACAAACATTCAACATCAGCATTAGAAATCTCATGAAGTAATCCAACCATTCTGCTAACTAGCCCCTGGGTCCCAATGAGCTTTTTGACCACTTGACCTCTGGATGCTCTCATGCTATGGCTATGTCAGCGTCTGGGGACCTCTGGACGCTCCCACAGGCCTGCAAGCCAGCATCCAAGGACTCTTTTGCACAATGTTGCACCAGTGTCCCCGAGATTTGAGACACTTTTTTAGGCCTAGAGCCTAGGGTACTGCCCAGAATTGAATCACATTTTTAGAGCAGTAAAATAACAAGGAATTTATAGTATAAATGAAATCAATTGAATGAGACCTCGACTAGACCCCTACTAGCCATGACAAGCATTTCGTTAAGCATATCATGAATATGTAATATATAGGTGTAAATAATATATTTGAGCATTAGCGTCTCATACTTAGCTAAAAATCACTAAGAGACACTGAGGCCTCAACATATTAACTCCCATGTCATCCATTAGGTCATAGATACATTGTTCAATCATTTACAAAAAAAAAATCATGATGAGAGCCATACATAGCTACTGCCATAAAACACATATGAACTAACATATAGCAGTATAAATACCAATGAAATCACAAACATATAAACCATGTATAGTCTACTAAATGATCATAGAAATACAAGGAGAAATAACCTCATATTGATGATGCAATCCAAAGCCAGGTGGGACTTCATGTTCCACCCGACCGTAATGGATGAGCCAAATATCTCTTCAGTCATCACCCTCATCTTATTCAAGCATGAAGTGTGGGATCCTCATAGAACCATCATTGCAAAACCATCTAAGGGCTTCTAGAGGCATCCACCTCAACCCATCAATAGTGGTTCAATCTCATGGTGGAACATCACTAATATTCATCGTATTGTTCTATCTAGGAATAGTAACTCAAAACCCACCAACTTTTTACCAGGCTTTCCAGAGAATTTTTCCAACCAGGGCTTCCAGGACTAGTAACATCAACCCACCAAGGGATTCACAATGTTTGGTCTAACCAGGCTTCAGGACTAGTCAACTCAACCCAAGTTTGTTAGGGGGCTTCCAAACGTTTTTGTCCAACTAGGGATTCTAGGACTAATAACTCAACCCACCAAGATAAGGAAACATGAGAACCAACTAAAACAAACAACAAATACAGCCATAATCTCCATGGCTATCAAAGAAAATGCAAGGCTAGGTAATCCACTGTCAATCATGGTCTTTCTCCATGCCAATGACAGATCAAAACCAACAAACCACATGCATATTCCATGCATGCCAAAACTAGTGAGGAAAACATACAAGCAACTTGGTACATGCAAGAAAAATTCGTTGTAA
>APFE030110559.1:147366-279190 GCA_000404065.3 Pinus taeda | reverse complement strand
ATCATGCTATTCATTTGATTCCAGGAAGTGTTCCTCCAAACATCAGGCCGTATAGATATCCCTATGCCCAAAAGAGAGAAATTGAACGTATGGTTGCAGAAATGCTAGAGGCTGGTATAATTCAACCTAGTCAAAGTTCTTTCTCTTCTCTAGTAGTGTTGGTGCACAAGAAGGATGGACAATGACGCATGTGTCTGGATTATAGGGAGCTCAACAAGCTCACTATTAAAGATAAGTTCCCCATTCCTGTCATTGATGAATTACTGGATGAATTGCATGGATCAATTTACTTCACCAAGTTGGATCTTCGTTCAGGATATCATCAAATCAGAATGAAGACCGAAGACATTCCAAAAACAACATTTATAACTCATGAGGGTCATTATGAATTTTTGGTCATGCCTTTTGGCCTTACCAATGCACCTTCTACATTTCAAGGTTTGATGAATTCCATTTTCAAACCCTTCCTTAGAAAATTTGTGTTAGTATTTTTTGATGATATACTAATCTATAGCAAGTATTGGAAGGATCATGTTGAACATGTTGGTAGGGTGCTACAACTATTGGAGGAGAAACAATCATATGCAAAAAGATCCAAATGTCTCTTTGGAGTACAAGAGGTGGAATATCTGGGTCATATTGTATCTCATGAAGGAGTTAAGGTAGACCCTAGCAAAACTAAATCCATTAAGGAATGGAAAATCCCCACATCCATAAGCATCTACGAGGATTTCTCAGGTTGACAGGGTATTGTCGCAAGTTTGTTAAAAATTATGGGAGAATAGGAGCACCTCTAACAACATTATTTAAGAAAGATGCATTTTCATGGACTCCAGAAGCAACAAAGGCCTTCGAACACCTTAAATAGGTAATGTGCCAAGCACCAATCTTAGCTACACTGGACTTCACAAAAACCTTTATTGTGGAATGTGATGCTTTAGGAAATGGAATTGGTGCTCTTTTAATGCAAGATGAAAGACCCATTGCTTTTGAAAGTCATCCAATCAAGGGAAAGTTTTTACACAAAGCTATTTATGAGAAGGAAATGTTGGCAATACTCCATGCACTTAAGAAATGGCGACCCCACCTAATGGGAAGACACTTCAAGGTAAAAAAGGATCATGATAGCCTTAAATACTTTTTAGAACAAAGATTATCCTTTGAAGAGCAACAAAAGGGGTCACAAAGATGTTGGGTTATGACTCTGAAATCATCTACAAAAAAGGGAAGCAAAATGTGGTGGCAGATGCACTCTCAAGAAAGGATGAGGATGTGGAAGCATTGTTGTGCGCCATTTCTATTATCCAACCAGATTGGATAAACGAAGCAAGGGAGGAATGGAAGGATGATGAAGAAGTGTGGGCACTTATTCAAAATTTACAACCAGATTCCAATACATATGATACATTTAGCTAGCAAAATTATTCGTTATGGTACAAAGATCGCTTATACCTCTGTAAGAATTCCCAACTCAAACAACATATTCTTATGGAATTGCACACTTCTCCCTTAGGAGGGCACTCAGGATTTTTAAAAAATTACCACAGGGTTAAGAAGGAATTTTTTTGGGATGGCCTTAAATCAGATATTCAAAAGTTTGTGGCGGAATGTTTGGTTTGCCAACAAAATAAAGTTGAAACAAATAATACCCTAGGTCTATTACAACCTTTATCCATTCCAAGCCAACATTGGGAGGAGGTTTCAATGGATTTTATCACAGTGTTACCCAAGTCTGAGGGAAAGAGTGTCATCATGGTGGTAGTTGACAGACTTACCAAGTATGCACACTTTTGTGCATTATCACATCCATTTAAAGCCAGTACAGTTTCTACTGAATTTATGGAAACAAATCAAAAGCTACATGGAAACCCAAAAGATTATTGTAAGTGATAGAGATCCCATTTTCATTGGAAATTTTTGGACAAAATTATTTCCTTGTCTCGGTACTCAGTTAGCTCATAGATCATCTTATCATCCTCAATCTGATGGGAAAACTAAGATAGTAAACAAATGTTTGGAAGGATATCTTCGTTGCTTTGTATCTGATAAATAGACATAATGGGTTAAATGGTTGCCTCTGGCTGAATGGTGGTATAACACTTCCTTCCATACAGCAACAAAAATGACCCCATTGATGGCACTTTATGGGTATCAGCCACCATCCATCACATCATATTTAAGAGAAAATTCTAAGGTTCAAGCAATGGAACATCACATTGAGCATCTACAACAAGTCCTCCAACTCTTAAAGGATAACCTCATGTTGGCACAGAATAGAATGAAACAATAGGAAAATCAACATCGCAGAGAAAGAAGTTTTGATGTAGGTGATTGGGTATTCCTACAGCTACAACCATATAAACAAATGTCCCTCAAGCAAGCTAAGAAGGATGATAAATTATCACCAAAGTATTACGGTCTATACAAGGTGTTGCAAAATATTGGTACTATGGAATACAAATTGGAGCTTTCTGTAGCTTCTCGAGTGCACCTAGTTTTCCATGTTTCATGTTTAAAGAAGGTTATAGGCGACAAGCTCCCAGTTCAAACAATATTGCTAGAACTTGACAAGGAAGGAAAAATTATATTGGAACCGGAAGTAGTCACAGAAACAAGAACTTGATAGCTACGAAATCCATTAATTTCAGAGTATCTCATCAAGTGGAAGAACTTATCCACTAAATATTCGACATGGGAGGATGAGAATTTTATACAAAAGCATCTAGAACTACTAAAGCATTGAGGACAACACTTTTTTGAAGAAGAGGGGCATGTTAGGTCCCTATAATACTAGTGATTACCCCCATTACTATTATAGTTATATCCCTTATTAATATTTTTGTGCCCTTATTGTCCCCATATTGTTATCACTGTGCCCCATAGAATCACTCTATTGTTATTTTTGTGCCTTTATATTATTATTGTTAGGTTGGCTAGGTTGTATTGTGACTCCTTAGACTCCTATATATAGAAAGGAGGTTTTTTCATTTGAATCATCAAATAATCATTCATTTGCATAATGTCAAGGAGGTTGCCCCCTCAAAGAGGCTGAATTCTAAGGCATTGATCTATCTTTTCTATCTTTTTGTGAGCTAGTTTCATAACAGAGACGAACACCCTATTTATTACTTGAGCCATAATTTTACTAACACTGAAAAGTTAGTTTTTGCAGTTGTCCAAGTTGTTCAAATATTTTTCCACTATATTCTTCTTCATAAGACTATTGTGGTTTCTTATTGCAACCCTATTATCTACATCCTATCACGTCAATTTCTAATGGGAAAATACTCGAAGTGGATCTTTATCCCCCTAAAGATTGATTTGGAGTTTATTAAATCCAAGCCTAAGAAATATTTAGTCTTTTCTGAACTAATATGTGACTTTCCCTCCTCCATGTCAGAACCAACAATTGATGATTTGATCCCTGATGAAACATTATTTCTGATTGACTCCTCAGATCCATGGTATGAATATCATTTATATCCAAACCCAAAATTTTCGGCCTAAAACCACTCATTCTCATCAACATCATATTCGGTACCAGGCTCACCATTATATCATAATTGGTGGCACCCTTTATCAATGTGGTATCGACACAATCTTCCGATGATGCCTCACTCATGAGGAGGCTAAGAAAGTTTTGAATGATTTTCATGCTAGAACATGCGGCAAACATATGTCTGCCTATGCTACCACCAAATCATTTTTACATGCCAGTTACTTTTGGCTGACTATGTTCAGAGATTTAATTTTAGTGGTCCAAAAGTGTCACACATGTCAGATCCATAACTATAAATGATGTGTTCCACCTTCTCCATTGCATCCAATTGTCATTGTTAAACCCCTTTCCAAATGTGGTATCAAATTCATGATCTGTAACCCTCACTCAATCAAGGGGCATGGTTACATAATCGTTGCATTAGATTATTTTACTAAATGGGTTTAAGTGATGCTTACCTATGAAAACAATGGCAAAGTTGTTGCATTATTTATTTCAACCACGTCATTGCCAAATTTGGTGTGCCATAAGCTATAGTTACAAACCATGGAAAATAAATTTTTAATTAGATGATGATTGAACTATCTTTCAAGTTGGGCTTGCGACATGATAGCTCAACTCCCTACTACCCAAATGCAAACGATCAAGTAAAAGCCATTAATAAGGTTTTGAAAACAATGCTTTAATGTATGGTAGGGATTCATAAAATTAATTAGCCTACTATTATTTTTTTTTTCTTTATGGTCATACCGTACCTCTCTCCAAATCGTGACCAGATTCCCACATTTTCAGTTTGTGTATGGTCTGTAAGTTGTTCTTCTAATTGAATGTGAAAGTTTGTCCTTAAATCTAGTCATCAAGCTTCATCCTACAATCTCTGTGGTGAGCGCCAGTATTGCAGCAAGGATGTTGTAACTCCTGGACTACCAGCTTTACTTATCAACCCGAGGTTCGTACAAACTTAGAGGTGACGGTGATGTATGCACAAGTAAAAGTGATGGTTCTGCTTTTTTTCATTGTGCAGTTGGCGAGAGACCACTGGGGTTCCAAGCTAGACTTCTATAGAGTCAAAAGAAGCTTGATTATTTGATGGAAGAAGGGAAAATCTACTCTAAAAGAGATACTCTACTACAATAATGGGAAAAAACCAACATGTAATGCTAAACCACACCATACCCTAATTAACCATTTAAGAAGCTATGCTAAGCAAAATTGCTAAATCACCACTAAACAAATGCTACTTTAACAGGTGGATGGAAGGTGTTTGAGGATGGCTAGAAGGTTTATGAAGTGGTTGGATGGTGTGGAGGGTTCCTTGGAGGATTTTTTGGCTTCCTATAAGTTTCCCATCAATTCAGCCTCAAAATAGCCCATTTCAGGAAAACCTACATGATGTACTAAAAACCTATGGGACGATTCTGTAGGAATTACAGGAAACCTATAGGATACAACCAAGAGCTGATTGTGAGGTGTTGGAGGTGTTGGGAAGCTTGGGAAAGGTGTGCAATGGGTGGAATGGAGTGTGAGAAGGTCTAGGAGCAATCAGGAGTCAATATCCAAGATAAGAGATGGCTAGATTCACTCAATGTATCTAGGGGAATTTCTATAAATGATGAAAAACTAGTGAGGGTGATGGTGAAACAAAGGATGGATATGGTGGATGAAGTGGAAGGTGGTTGTCAGTGATGAATTCTTGGTCTCCTCCTGGAGTACCTTCTCTGCTTAAAACATGTGTGTCTTCCAAGAACAAGGCAACAAGATACACTTTCATAAACTAGAAAAGCATGAATCAATTACCTATATTATTCATGAAGAAAGTTTCTGAAGGGATTGAAAGCATTAGTGATATATTATTGCAAAAATGGAGATGGAAAAGGATGAAAATGAAATCTACCTTGCAACATGAACCAAATACTGAATTAAAGACAACAAACTCCAAAGCTCATACAAGAACTAGAAATTTGTGTTTTTTGAACTGCTGAAGGGTCTCATGGTCCCAGAGGGAGGAAGTGAGGCCGAGACACCTGTTGAGAACCTTGTGGTGATCCTTTTTCTCCTTGCTAACCTGCTACTTGAAAGAAGGCACAAATGGAAGCAAACTATCACACAACGAATCTAATCTACACTGCTGTAATGGAAATGCATCTAATAAGAAAATGAACAATTAAGCTATGAATCTACACTAGCATACATGTACAATAAAGAGGAGCCTTGGATTCTAGGGTTGGACCCTAACCCAAGAACTTCAGCCATCTGAGTTAACTAAGTGTTGGCTCAAAACAAAACTCATTCTTATTACCAAAAGAACAGATTACATCAAAAACCTGTCACAAGTCTTGCATCTCGAAAATAAAGTAGAGTTTTACAATAAAAATATGAATCCTACTTAGGCCCTAGGCCTCTCTACTTATACATCTAAAGTATCCAACGACTTCCTTAAAATTAGGGAGGCTTGGCTCCCAAACTTGAGATAAACTGATGCTTTGTCTTTCACTTGCTCAGCTGCCTTCTAGTCCTCATGATTTGGTTGTTTGCACTCCGAGCTGATGGAGAAATATTCGAATGGAGGGGTAGTAAATGAGGAGGATTTACCTCCTATAATACCTCTCCCTTGTCCCATTCAATTTTTTACCTTGGTCTTTGCAAAAATTCCTTGCTTTTATCCTTTAATCCTACATTAAATGCACATTAGACCACAAAGTAAAATATCCAACTTTGACTCATCTCATAAACAAAATATAATCAAAAATATGCAAAAAGTTATGATAATAGTTGGTTTGACTAAGCTAGGATGTGAATTAAGCCCCATATAATTACCCAAAGATGAGGCTCATCACCACCCCCTACTGAAAGTGTTTCGCATCCTCTATGCAACTTAGTCAATATCCATATCCTTCATGACTTTGGTAGCCTCTCTGACATCCCATGCCTCTGTTGTGGTCTCCTCTTCTTGTTCATAGAAGCCTGCTTTCTTTTCTACCTCTTGCCACTACCTCTTTTATTCTTCTTCTTTTCTCCCTTCTAGCATCCCCAAGAGTAGTGGTGGGCTAAGTTTTAGGCCTATCCAATTGACCTTCAACCTTTGCATAGATTGTTTATACATAGGTGTCCTATTGAGTGCCTCTCTCAACCTTTGAGGGGGGTGATATTATCTTATCTTTAACATGTATGGTAGTGTGTTCCATCTCCTTAGGCAAGCATGTATACTATCATCTCCTAGCAGCCTAAACATGTCCTCAAAATGTAAAATTACTTGATATTGGGTAGCAAGATATCTAGGTGCCAACTGAGGATCATTTGCAATCAAATTATGGGTACTGATAAGGGCCATGGGATTTGATTGTTCAGATCTGATCAAAAGAGGTTTAGTTTGATCTCTTGCCAATATCCTTTTCATCTTTGTAGCTCTTGAATCTCCATGGTTCATCCATGATGCAAAAGCCATTAATTGTAGATATCCTAGCTTCGCATTGGGGTCCCAAACATTCATGTCTGTGAGGGTCATGTTGTGCAAATAAAATTCATCCATTCTGGCCCTCTCCTTCTCAAGCTCGAAGAACATTGGGATGGAAAATGTTTGAGGTGTGACCCTGCCTCCTTCAATAAACTAGTAATAGGAGTCCAGGCTAGGTTGGGGGCTGGGTTCCTTTGTCTCTGGTTCCTCCTCTTTAGCTTCTTGCTACTCCCCTACCTTTCTTTCCAATTTCTGTGGCTCCCGTAGATTCAGCAGAGTATCCTGTAGGACTATTTTTGCCTCTTATAGATTTTGTTGTGGATCCTGTAGGATTGCCTTACCATTTGAGGAAGTTCATCTAGTAGTAGGCCTCCTTACATAGGTGATAGGGCAATTAGGGGAAGGAATTTTGTCTTTTTGTGTAGGGGAATCTTCAATCTCAATAGGAAGTTTGGTTGATGTTTGTGGCTTCCCCTGTCTTATTTTTGTGCTCTTTCTTGTCCTGAAATATAGTGGGATCTGCCTCTGCCTTTTTCCTTTTTGCTTGATTGGGGTGCTAAGGGTAGTGAGGGCAGCTGCTGCCTCTCTCTTAGTGGCCTCTGGAGACACCCTAGGTGACTCCTCCTTGTGTTCTCTCCCCTCTATTCTATTTCCTTCTTCCTCTCTATCTTTCTTGTCTTCTTCTTCTTGTAGATCTTCATTATCTCTATCAGTTTCCTCCTTAATTTCCTCCTCTGTTTCTTCATCATCCTCCATATATTATCCCTCTTCTTCTTCATATTCATCATGTTCCTCTATGTTAGCTCCTTCTTCATACATCTCATCCTTATCTTGCTCTGTATCTTCCTCTTCCTATTTTACTTCCTCTTCACTAACAGTAGGACTATCATCATAAGTGAGAGCTTTGATGTCATCCTCTGTTGGCATGTCTCTGAAAAGTGACCATGTTATAGGGGTTCTAAGGTTTTGGAGGGAATCTTCAATGAGGATCCTAATCAACCCATGGTGTGATAATTGTTGGGAATTCCCCTCCTTCACTTTGATGCTTGAGTCTATGAGTGATTGAAGCCAGAAATATGGTATGCTGATCCTCTGGCAAGTGAGTGTTTCTACTCCTATTAATTCTTCAAGGATCCTGAAATGATAGCCATAAACAACACTATATCTACCCTCACATGAGATGTATTTTATTAGTTGGTAGTCTACCTCACTCCATGGGTATGGTAGAATTTCCCTCCTTACTCCATTTTTGTCCTCAGTGGGTTCTTCAACTTCTAAAAAGAATTTTCTTTTTTCCACCTAGTTGTCTCCTTTGTCTTCTTTACTCCATGGGATTCCTAAGGGAAGTGTGGTCACCCTGCTGATAAGATCTAGGGTGAGATCTATAGTGAGGCCCCTTATTACAACAACGGCATGGATTCTGTTGTGTGGATTGAGGGAGAGAGAAAATTCTTGAGCCACCTCATTTTTCATACCCTCTGAATTTTTCAAAAAACCCCATCCAGTTATGTCTTGTGAAGATTTCAAGAACTTGGGGATGTTATTGGATCCTCACAATGTTTGTGGGCTCTCTCCTATTAAACCATCCTGTCATCTTGCTAGTGAGGCTTGAGAAAAAAATGAGAAGGTTGAAACAATTTTTCAAATGTAGGAGAAAAACATAGTTGAATGTGTATTTAATTCCCTTCACACGGTTTCTAAATTCACTCAAATTTATAGTATCCCTAGTTCATTTATTTGCAAAGGGGAATGTAATTTTAGAGCCTACCTCTTTATACTGGCTGTAGTGGCCAATTCTTGTGATATCCCTTCTGAAATCTTCTTTGCCAATCTTGTAGACAATCTCTATGTATCCTGTAGACTGCATCCTATAGGAATTCCTATGCATGCTCCTGTAGGAATTCCTATGCAGTGAACAATGGATCTTTTCTTCCGATGGGTGGCATGGGTTATGAGAGTGACTTGAGTGACATAGTTTCGAGGAGGTGAAATGCATGAATGCATGGGAACGATGTTCTATTTCCTCTTATGGTGATTCAGGGTGAGGTGGTGTGCTGGAAGCAAGGGTACGTTGCCATTTTTGGACCGTTGGTCCTCACTACCACCTCATGATTTCCCACTCCTCATAATCAGCTCCCACCTCATAGATCTATAGTTTAACCATTTTTTCTCCTACCCCTTCTTTTTCTTTGAGCTGACTATAGCCACGTGTGAGAGGACACCTAGTTGTGCATGTCCTGACTGAATGAAGGTGGCCAAGTTAACCACCCACCTTTTCACTAATAAACTAACTATCTCATAACCCTTACAATTTTTTGCTACATGATGCTTATGAGAGAGTGAGTGGGATACTTACCTGTGGTTTCAATGCTATGCTATAATTGTCGAAGACCAGAGGTGTTGTTTTGTATTTTAGCTGCATGCCATTCTTCTTCCTCCTCTTGCTGCCCGCTAATAATTTCTCTATTTTTGCAGGTATCTATGGTTGAATATCTGATGCTGCTACTTTGGAGCTCCTGGATTATCCTGCTAAAGAATATTTTCTGGTGTGATTAGCATTCTGTGGGATAGGCTGCTACAGGATTTCCTACAAGATGTCCTGTAGCTGCTTCTCCCTTAGAATTATTTAATCATTTTTCTTAATGGGGCTATGAGGATGGTGGCATGGATGGAAAGAATGAGTTGGAGTGTGGAGAGAAAAGTAAACTCAGGTGATGTTCTTTACTACTCTTTATTTTCCTTTTTTTCTTTGAAGATTGAAGAAAAAAATTGTTGAAACTGATCCTTGTTTTTGAATGGTGAGTGTAGGGATGTTGATGGTGGATAGGGTGAGGTGCTGATCATGAATAGGGTGAATTTTAGAGACCTAAAAATTCCATCATATGCCTTCAGATGGCTTCTTGTAGGATTTCTGGGTCACTGTAATTCCTATAGGATCATCATGTAGGTTTTCAAGGGATCCTAATCTTGTAGAAAACACAGTATTTGCATAAATCGAAGCAATGGAGTGGGGAAATGACAAAAAATATGGAGGGATGCACAGTAAGGAGTGAAAAAAATGAATATGTGAGTGGCAAGGGTCTCCTTGGGATCCTCTTTTGCTCCTTAACTGTCCTTCTCACTCATTTGCAAATGGAAATTTTATGATATATATATATATATATATATATATATATATATATATATATATATATATATATATATATATATATATATATAGATTGGAAAACAACTAGGCTTCCTTAGAGAGGTTTTCACCCTAGATGTTTTCCCTAGGCTCCCCAAGAATTTTTTTCACCCGAGGATCTTCTTATTCTCTTTTTATTTTTGTTGTTTTCTTTTCTCTCTCTTTTTTTGTTTTCATCACTAGGCTGCTTCAAGAGGTTTTCAACCCAAAGATGGGACTTAGGTGCCTCATTGAGGTTTTCACCTAAGACCTTATTATTTTTCTTTTTTTTCTCAGTGATTTGATGAGGGAGGAGCTAGAACTTTCTCCACTATCATCATTGTTTTATTGATATCATCAATGAACTCTTGTTTTGATAAAGGTCTCTTTTACATTTTCAATCAATGTCCATTAACAAGCAAAGGAATGGCTTCTTCATCTATGGTTCTAATTTTCACTGAACCATTATCATGGCGTCTTTCCACAACATAAGGTCAAAGCCATCTTCTCCTTAACTTTCCCTTGAAGTGTTTATACCTAGAAGCATATAACAATGCCCAATCACCTTCCTGAAATTGCTTCTCCTTCATATTTTTATCATACTAGATCTTCCTCTGAAGTTGAACTACCTTTGTATGTAGGAGGGCTTTCTTTCTAAATTCATCCATATGATTCAATTGGAACAATCTCTCTTTCTGTGCACTACTGAGATCCAAATCTAGTTGGGCTGCCATCCTTAATGTGTTATATTCAAATTCAATGGATAGCAAGGCCTTTTTCCCATAGACCAACTCATAAGATGTGAATCCAGTGGTGGTCTTCCATGTGGTATTATAGGCTTAGGTGGCCTCAACTAGCCTTTCTGCCTAATACTTCATGTTGTTGCTCACCACCTTGGTTAAGATCCCCTTTAGTGCTTTGTTGGTCACCTCCACTTACCCATTAGCTTGTGGATGATAGGGAGTGGAGGTCCTGTGCTTGATCTTGTGATGGCTAAGCAAATCTTCGATCATGTTGGAGGTGAACTGGTTGCCTTGGTCTATGACTAGCTCTCTAGGGTACCCAAATTTGTAGAATACATTCTCCCTTAGGAACTTAACCACCTTCTCTTATGTTGCTACCTTAATTGTGTTGGTTTTAGCCCACTTACTCAAATAATCAATGCACACAATAATGTATTTTTTTTCTTTGAAGGAGGGTCAATAGGCCCAACGAAGTCCATGCCCCACTTGTCAAATGGCTTAAATGTCAATTGAGGCTACAAAGTCATTTCATCTCTTGGAGTAGGCCTTCCCATCCTCTGGCACCGATCACACTGACTAGTGTATTTTTTCACATCCTGATGAAGAGTGGGCCAATAATAACCTTCTTGTAACATTTTTAATGATGTCCTCTTTACTGCAAAGTGACCTCCACAAGGCCCAACATGACAGGTCAGAAGGATGTCAAAGACTTCCTCTTCCCTGATACACCTTCTCAAGATTTGATCTGGGCCAAGTTTGAAAAGATTTCCCCCAGTCCAAGTGAAGGGGGCACTTTTCCTAACTATCTTGCTCTTTTCTTTGGAGGACAAGTTTGGTGGGAACTGAGATGATACCAAATAGTTTTCTATATCAGCAAACCATGGAGAGAGAACTGAAATACAAAATAAGTGCTATTTCAGTAACTGGTCATCCACCATTCCTTCTTCACCTATAGGCAAATTTACCCTAGATAAAAATTATGCAACAACAATTTCCTTACGATGCTTATCAATAATGGTTAGATCAAACTGCTGTAATAAAAGTATCCATCTTATAATTCAAGCATTCACATCTAGTTTGTTCATTAAATATATGATTGCAGCATGGTTAGTATGCACAAATGTTTGATAGTCTGTAATGTAATGCTCAATTTGTTTAATGAATTCACAACAACCAGGAGTTCCATTTCGGTTACTGTATAATTTAGTTCAACCTTTGATAATTTCTTACTAATAAAATAGATAACATAAGACATTTTTTCATCTATCTGACCTAGGGCTGCTCCTATGTCTTTGTGTGAGGCATCAACATGAATATAAAAGGGGAGGGCCCAGTTTGGGCCTTAGAGAATTGGTGCAGTGGTTAGCTTATCCTTTAGGATGTCTAAGGCCTCTTGACAACTTTCTGACCATATAAACTCAAAATATTTGGCCAACAATCCAAATAAAGGAAAGGCCAACTTGTTGAAGTCCTTTATGAACCTTTGGTAGTATCCAACTAACCCTAGGAAACTTCTATCATATCTCTACTTTTGAGGAGGTGGGACCCTTTGGATGATGGCTATTTTGTTTGGGTCCACCTGTAGTCCTTGTTGAGATACTGAATGACCTAGCATGATCCCTGTAGTCATTAAGAATTCACATTTTTCAGGACTGAGAGATAGGTTCATTTCAATGCACTTGTGTAGTAATTTTCCTAGGTTAGACGGGGCTTCTTGAAAATCACAGCCATACGGTGTAAAATCATCCATATAAATCTCCACCGCATCATGGACTAATTCAGCAAAAATACTCAAGACTGCTCTCTGGAAAGTGGCAAGAGCATTGCATAGGCCAAAAGGAAGGACCCTATAGGAAATAGTACCCCAAGAACAGGTGAATGTGGTCTTATCTTGGTCTTATGGGTAGGTTTGGATTTGGTTGTACCCACTGAATCCATCTAGTAAAGAGAAAAACCTTTTCCCTGCCAGGCCATCTAGCACTTGATCAATAAAGGGTAGAGAAATGATCCTTCTTTGTGGCTTTGTTCAACTCCCTATAATCGACACAAATCCTCCTCTTACCATTTTTCTTTGGAACTAACACCAAAGGGGAGACCCACTCAATGTCAAAGATAGGGTAAATGAATCCTACATCTAGCACTTTTTGCAGTTCTTCTTTGACTATATATTTAAGAGCTGGATTCATCCTCCTTTGTGGTTGCCGGACCGACTTGCAACCTTCTTTGATGTATATGTGGTGAGTACACACTAAGGGGTGTAATCCCTTCATTTCCTTGTAACTCCAAGTGAAGGATTCAAGATTTTCCTTTAACATGTTGCATAGCTTCTCCTCTTCAAGAGTAGAACGAGATGGATTGATTTTCAAGGTTCTCTCTGGGCCGAATTGTATGGTTTTAACATGGAGTTGGTTGGAATCGGCCAAGAATAAGTCAATTGGATGATTGTTCTGGGTTTCCTTTACTCCTTCTTCTAAAGGTAATGAACTGGGAGTTGGACTTTGGAGCAGGTGATCAATCAAGTCATCCTCATCTTGTTGTCCTCCTCCCATGGTTGCTTCCAAAGCATAAAGTTGGGTGGAATAAACTTCATCTTCTTCCTCCTCCTCCAACCATAAAGGTAAATCATGCTCTAAAGAAGGTTGAGCAGGAGGGTATATGACTAACTTCTTGGACATATGCCCATTCTTGATGGTCATATTCCTAGCTTTGTAGCTAATGGAAGCATTGGCTATGGCCAACCACGGCCTCCCAAGGATGAGAGGATAACCAGTAAGCTTAGCCTTAGGCTGGAGAACTAGGAAATCTATAGGGTACTCCTAGGAGTCAATGGATACCATCACATCCTCCACAATTCCTTCAGGGGTTACTGTGGAACAGTCTACAAGTTGCAGGACTGTTGTGGTCTTTCTCAATGACCCTTGGAGGTTGAGTTTGAGCATGGTGTCCTTGGTCATCACATTAATGGCAACCCCAAGATCAATCAGAGTGTGTGGGACAATGGTGCCATTGATGTGCACATCTACTTCATGGCTTCCAGGGTTCCAATATTTTGGACATATTACCTGCCCCAGCATTAAGTTGGACAGCTGCCTAATGACATTAATGGTAGGGACATCCCTTTTTCGCCTCCCTGGATGCTTGAAGCATTTATCCTTAATCAACTTATTATAAATGGGAACATCTTTTATCTCCTGGAGAAGGGGGATCTTTACACATAGATTTTTCAATTCTCCCGTAATTTTAGTCTCTTCTGGGGTAGGATGGAGTGGTTGAGCTAACCTCTCAGGAAAGGGTGGATTTAGTTTAAGGTTTCTTTCCTCTCTTTCTTCCTCAACCTCCCTAGGTGGAGGGGGAGGTTGGTTATCCGGGAGAACTCTCCTAGATCTCAGGTTAATCTCCTAGATTTCCATAACATAAGTTGGATATGATGTCTCTCCACTGTATACTTGCTTAGCCTACCTATTGTTTGGGTTCAGATTTGGCTGGGCAGGTATCTTGGGTTGCTTGGGTGGAGCAGAGTGTAGGAGTTGTGGTTGGGTAGGTGGTGGAGGTAATAGAGCTAGAGCATTGTTGTATTGGGACCTCCACCCCTAGAGTGGTGTATTCCACTGAGGTTGTGGCGGAGCATAAGGTTGAAATGACTGGTTGGCTAGCTGGGAATGATACTGAGATGCATAGGACCAAGGAGAGGGTGTAGATTAGGAAGGATGAGCAAGGGGTCCCCAAGAAGGTATAGTTATGGTTTGGTTTGGGTTGTAATATGCATGGGATGACCCTTGCTTGCCCTGCTGGTATGGTGTAGGCATAGGAGGTCTCCTTTGGTTAATGTAGAAAAGCAGCTCAATGACCCCTTCAGCTCCTTGATATACAACTTTGAGTTTGGGTAAAGAAGGGCACTTGTATGTGTAGTGGTTTTATTCACAAACCGAGAAAATTTCAATACAATTCAATGGACATTCATTCCTAGGATGCTTCCCAGTGCATCTAAGACAAAATATGGCCAAGGCTCTCTCTACTTTCTCCTGCTTCCTTTTAATGTTTATGGTGTCCATTTGAAAGGCAAGGGTTTGCAACATCTCACTTAAAAATCTTCCATCATGTTTCCAATTTCACCCTTGATGGATGAGTTGGAAGATGATGAAATGGCCATAGGTTGACTACCCCTACCCTTTTTCCTAACCACCCTAGAATAGTTTCTAAAGACAGTCTTGATATCCTTTTAGGGTAATTGGTATATATTTCCTCCTACTAACAAATGTAAGGTATCCAAAAGATCTTCTCTTACCCCCCAAATTAGGACCAACTTTAGTGATTCAGGATAAAGTGTGCACCTGGCCCTTTTGTAACTAAGCTAGAATATTTCTTCATAGTATTCTAAGGATTCATTATGGCCTATGGTCATCTTGAAAATTTCTTATTTAGTATCCTTTGACTGATAGTAGTCCCGACATTTGTTGTTAAAGGCCTGCTGCATCTGAGCCCAAGTTATGGTGATATCTCCAGGTAAACCCATGAACCAGTGCAATGTTGCATCCTTGAGGGTAGACAGAAATAGTTTTAACTTTTTCTCATCATCTACATAGTCATAAGTTTGACATATAATAGCAAACTCAAACAAGAAAGTGTCGGGGCCCTCTGTAGTCAGGCCATGGAAATGAGGTAGGGCAGAGGGACTTATGTTTTTCATCTTAGTGTCCCCATTGGTTTCCCAGATGGGGAAGGCACCCTCAACTCTCTCTCTATTCCCTCTATCATTTGGATTTTTAGCCATTGGTTCAGTAAGAATGGGTTCCTCCTCTTCTTCTTCCCATGTAGGTTCTTCAAATATGTCAAGTTGCTCACCTAAGGGTTCCTCCAGTTCACAACCACCGAATAAGAGAGAAGGTTGGTTGTTGGATGAAATGGGGGTATTTGTAAAAAAATTCCCTAAGTTGTCCCTATTCCTACGAGGCATGAAAGGAAATATTTTTGGCTTGGTTTTGTATTGTCTTTTAAAACTTGGAAAGTACTTGCAGAATTGAAATTTCCGATTGAATGAAAATTAATGACAGAATGAAAAAGCTACTTGCTGAATTTAAATCCTACTTGCAGAATGGAAAGGAAAGTAGATAATGCAAAATGAAAGAAAGGGAACAACTAGATTACTTTTGCAAAAGTAAACTAATGGCAGAATATTGAAGACAATAAATAGAAGAAAAGAAAGCAGTAATCACATTCTACTCATACACCTCCCCAGCAATGACACCAAAACAAGTGTTGAGTGCCAATATTCCAACAAGGATGTTGCAACCCTTGGGCTACCAGCTTTACTTATCAACCTGGGGTTTGTACAAACTTGGAGGTGACAGTGTTATATGCACAAGTAAAAGTGATGGTTCTGCCTGTTGTCACTGTTCAGTTAGCGAGAGACCATTGGAGTTCCAAGCTAGACTACTATAGAGTCAAAAGAATCTTGATTCTTTGATGGAAGAAGGGAAAATATACTCTAAGAGAGTTACTCTACTGAAATAATGGAAAGAAACCAACATGTAATGCTAAACCACACTATACCCTAATTAACCATTTAAGAAGCTATGCTAAGCAGAGTTGCTAAATAAATACTAAACAAAAGCTACTATCTGAATTGAAAAAGTAAAATGCATCAAACAATACTAATGTGCAAGCAAAGAAACTAAACTAAATTTGTTTTCACTTTTTTGGTTTTTTTTAGGCAAAATCAAGTATGCAAACTAATTGTTCTTGTGGATGTGACAAGTGGATGGAAGTTGTTTGAGGATGGCTAGAAGGTTTTTGAAGTGGTTGGATGGTGTGGAGGGGTCCTAGGAGGCTTTTTGTGACTTCCTGGAGGTTTCCCATCAATTCGGCCTCAAAATAGGCTATTTCAGGAAAACTCACAGGATGTACTAGAAACCTACTGGATGATCCTGTAGGAATTACAGGAAACCTATAGGATATAGCCAAGAGCTAATTGTGAGGTGTTGGAGGTGTTGGGAAGCTTTGGAAATGTGTGTGATGGGTGGAATGGAGTGTGAGAAAGTCTAGGATCACTCAGGAGTCAATATCCAAGATAAGAGATGGCTAGATTCACTCAATATATCTAGGGGAATTTCAATGAAAAATGATGAAAAAATAGTGAGGGTGAGGTGAAACAAGGGATGGCTAAGGTGGATGAAGTGAAAGGTGCCTGCTAGTGATGAAGTCTTGGTCTCCTCCTGGAGTACTTGCTGTTCTTAAAACATGTGTGTCTTCCAAGAACTAGGCAACAAGATACATTTTCATAAACAAGAAAAGCATGAATCAATGGCCTATATTATGCATGAAGAAAGTTGCTAAAGGGAATGAAAGCATGAGTGATATCTTATTGCAAAAATGGAGATGGAAAAATATGACAATGAAATTTGGCTTGCAACATGAACCAAATACTGAATTAAAGACAACAAACTCCAAAGCTCATACAAGAACTAGAAATATGTGTTTTTGGGGCTGTTGAAGGGTCCCTTCCTCAAGTCATGGTCCCAGAGGGAGGAAGTGAGGCCAAGACACCTGTTGAAAACCTTGTGGTGATCCTTTTTCTCCTTGCTAACCTGCTACTTGAAAGAAGGCACAAATGGAAGCAAACTATCACACAACCAATCTAATCTACAATGTTGTAATGGAAATGCATCTACTAAGAAAATGAACAATTAAGCTATGAATCTACACTAGCATACATGTAAAATAAAGAGGAGTCTTGGCTGCTAGGGTTGAGCCCTAACCCAAGAGCTTCAGCCCTCTGAGTTAACTCAGTGCTGGCTCAAAACAAAACTCATTCTTATGACCAAAACAACAAATTACATCAAAAAATTGTCACAAGTCTTGCAACTCGAAAATAGAGTAGAGTTTTACAATTAAAATCTGAATCCCACTGAGGTCCTAGGCCTCTCTACTTGTACATCTGAAGTCTCCAACAACTTCCTTAAAATTAGGGAGGCTCGACTCCCAAACTCGAGATAAAAGTGCTTTTTCTTTCACTTGATTCGCTACCTTCTAGTCCTCATGATTTGGTTGTTTGGAATCCGAGCTGATGGAGGAATATTCGAATGGAGGGGTAGTAAATGAGGAGGATTTACCTCCTATAATACCTCTCCCTTGTCCCATTCGAGTTTTGACCTTGGTCTTTGCCAAGATTCCTTTCTTTTATCCTTTAATCCTGCATTAAATGCTCATTAGACCACAAAGAAAAATATCCAACTCTAACTCATCTCATAAACAAAATATAATCAAAATTATGCAATAAGTTATGATAATAGTTGGTTTGACTAAGCTAGGAGATGAATTAAGGCCCATATAATTACCCAATGACGAGGCTCATCACTCTGCCAAAGAAGAATTTCTTCTGCACCTAGCTCAGCTAGATGAGACTCATCTTAATGTTGCAATGGCTAATGAGGCTCACAAAAAATGTATCAAATCACAATATGACCAAAATTCTAAAACTTGTGCCTTCACAGAATGTGATTTAGTCCTTTTGTATGACCAAGAAGTCAATAAACTAGGAGCTAGGAAACTCAAAACAATGTGGTTAGGTCCATATATAGTTAAACATGTACTAGAAAAAGGGGCCTATGATCTTGTATACTTTGATGTAATTCCCTTGGTGCAACCCCGAAATGGGTTGTACCTAAAAATATAATATGCTTAGATTCTTTCTACATAGTCACTTTGTACATATTGTATAGGTTTGCTAGTGTGTTTGCAATCTTTTTTCTTGAGAGTTTTCTACCACCTCTGCTTATCTTGGATTAAATTTGATTTGAAAATGTTAGTGTTCCCTCAACCATATGTTGGTTATGTTGATGGTGCTAGTCGTAGTACCTAGAATATTTCCTCTGCAACGTGGGAAATCTATACTCTCAGTGACGAGTTTGTGTGTTTTCAAGAAATTTGCATTGATCACTCAACTAATAACATCATTGTGTATAACACTATGATAGAGTTATTATATGATTCCATTTCATTTGGTCATCAGACTTGATTCACAACTCATGGGGTTACATGTGAATAATGATTATTTAGTAAGAAGTCCAACTATGTCACACAAGTTTTTAAGAGTTTTCCTCTTCGAGCAAAATTTTGATTACATTTAGTATCAACATGTTCATAGAAGTCTAAATGCATTAACAGATGCATTGGTCAATTATGTTTTAGACAAACATTTGCAACATATGTAAAAAATAAAACCATCATTATACATTGTGCAAGAGAGTAAAATAAGTAGAAAACATCCATAGATAGAAAATTGTATATAGTGTTTGGTTTTACAAAATTGTGTCCGAGACACATATGGCCCATAGAATATAATATCAAAATTACATGTAGACAAAAATATGGTTGAAAATCCTTCTAAGGGACTAATCTCTATGATTCTCACGATAATATATGATTGTGTGGGAAACTTTGCGCAGCAATCGACTAATATGCGCTAGCACACCTATGGTGTATCGTTGTAGATGGATAGGAAAATCATCAACCCTTGTATCTAGCACATTGCGGGTTAAACCCTCGACATGGTTCTTGAACTCGACAAGTATCTTTGTTGTGTTAGGACCAGCCATCTCTTCCTCTACCCCAACAAATCTAGCCTCTACAAGTTGTGGTCATGCCCGTCGATGAAGAGGTGACATGCCTATTGGTCACATAGGTCCAATATTTGCATGTAAAACTGATATTTAAGTCTCTCACACTCATAAAAAACAAACAAAAAAAATTGTAAAACTCCAAAAACCAAAAATATCAAAAATAACATTGCTTTTACCTACATCACTTCATTGCTTGCCTTCAGGTAAAATGAGCTCTAGGTATCCATGGAAATCAACTCCAACATATGGGTAGTCCTCAATCATAAACATTTTTTCCCACGATCATCGAAAGAAGGTAGGAGTGAATGTCAGCATAGGCACTCCTCTGTGTTGAGCCATCAAGTCTACCCATTGTCTCATGGGAGTCTCTCTAGGTCCAAGAAGCTTGTGGGCTATCCGTTGAGGTTGTAGTAATGGTATCCTCTATAAAGAAAATGATACCATGATAGAACCATATCAAAAGTTCTTTAATCGCCTAATATTTTCTTTATTGATTTGTTCCTTCAGATTGACTAAGACCCCTTCACACTAGTTGAATACTGTAGGTGTCAAGCATTCTAAGGCATACTGCATTGGGTCTTGGTAATTAAATTTAGAGCAACATTTTCAGCCAACTGAGTAACAGTAAAAAGGATTGTCCTAAGGGGAAGTTGAATAACATATTTTATCTCAAGTTTTCCATCTTTAGTTATTTCAGAGTGAGGTTGATCGTGGATAGCTATGTAATCCTTCACTATCTCTCCACCTCTCCTGGATCCAGATAATGAAATGGGAGCCCCTCTATGTGAAAGCCTGGTCAGAAAGTAGATGTCTTCAAAATCTATTGTGACAATGTGCTCTCTAATCCTAAAGTATTGCCCCTATATGTCCCAGGCCATTACCAAATATTCTAGTAACTCTAGTTATGCCCTCATGCCCGCAATCATAAATAAGTTCAGAAGCCCATAGTGTCTTAAAGCATGTACTATTGTTGGATCTTTGGCGATAACCATGTCTTGAGCCTCATTTTCCCTTTCTCTCCAGATTAACACCATTTTCACTCTGGTAAACACCTGCAAATATCATGAAAAATGCATAAAATTGGCTATGTGAAAGATTTTGGGAGAAAACCCAACTTAAAATCAAATTTTTTGACTTCTTATTGCGCCCATCACACTACTCCTTCATGAATAAAGTGACCCACCACACTTACCCTCCTTGGTAAGTGCATTGGTTCACATTGATCAAGGTAAATTTTACTGACCCATTGCACCTCTTGATATAAGAGGAGTGCGATGGGCCTAGGGGTGAATTTTTTAAGTCCTAAAAATTCAAAATTTTCCCCAAAAAATGCATCGAATGAGAAATGGAAACCATGAAAATGACGAGAAAGGATAGACTTCTTACTTAGAACTAATGGTACTAGAAATAGTCCACTAGATTGGATGCAATCCCCTGTTGAATATTGAAGGTAAAACCCACTCAGAGCTCACTCAAATTGGTCAAATTAAAATGGTAAGAAATGAAATTACTTTTTTCACTTTTATGGTCAAAATAAGTCATTATTTTAATATTTTTTAATGTTTTTTACCAAATTTTACCATATATCATGTGTTTTTAATATTTGTATGGTGCTCTGTACAAGTTAAATGATAATTGAAGGACATAATGCACATTATAAATCAAATGCTAGTCATTTTGATGAATGATTATACTTTTATCGCTTTTTTAGGTCGTTAAACTTATGAAAAAGGAACTCCTTGGAGTCCTCTTTAAGCTCGTTTCAGAATCCCAAAACATGAAAATATCATCAAACACTTGCCTTTTCAAACTCATTAAAGTAAATGAAAAGATGTATGCTTGGTAGAAGTTTAACCCTTTTTCGTACTGGATAGACTATCTATGAAAAATGAATACTTTAGTCGAACATGGCTAAAAGGTTATCCTAGGTATTTTTTTACGCCTTTTCGGGCCTAAGGGACAAATTTATGAAAAGAAACATCTTGGAGTTTTATTTTTCACCTCTTTTTGAAACTCTCTAAACATGAAAAATATGTTGATTGATGCCTATGGTAAACTTTTCAAACTATTAAACAAAATTGGACTCATCAAGCATGATAAGGCTGAACCACTCCTTCTCAAGGTTTGTCAAAAATACTAAGAAGGATTCATCTGAAGGATGAACTTATAGATAAAACATATGTTATCCTCCTCAATCTTGTCAAAAATAAAGAGGTACTAACCAGAAATGTTGGGAAATTGGGAAAACAGGGCATAATACCTATTAATGGCAACAAGTTTCTCTTCAACATGACACTATTTCACTTCATCTATGTGATTGCTTTGTGTTGTGGAATTCACTTGCCTTTATGCTAATCACACCTTAATGAAAGCCTTCATGATGGGTCTTTGAGTCACTGTTTCCAACTCCATGTTAGTGTCACTGACCAACTGTGCATCATTACATTATGTCTCAAATATTGATACTTGCTTCGTGCCATTGATGGGAGATACATTAAGGCCCTCCTACAACAATTCACTTCTTGTTGACATAAACACATTATCTAGGAAGTTGACTTAGAAACTCCCTTCAATGCCTTGGAGCTTACATACCTCAATGGAAAGTTTCCTTACTTTTAGCGTGTTGTGGTACTCAACAACCCCTATTGTCTTTAGACTTAGGAGAAAGAATAATGGGGACCCTTTAAAATTTTTAGGATATAATCCTTTCTTGTTTAGATAAAATAGGATAAGTTTTCTATATACCCTTTTATTTTTCAATAAAATAAGAAAATTTACGAAAAAACCATAAAACCTTTTTAGGAATCCTTCTGTAGTTTTTAGGAAATAAATTTCAAGTCTTACAAATCCAAAAATCGTAACAAATAAATGGAAATATCATAAAAATATTGGTCTTATTAAAACCTGCACGTAGTATCGGCGGTTTAAAAGAAAAGCTAACAGTGAAAAGCTGACTGTGAAATAGCAAAAGGTCAACTATAAAATGCCGATAGCAATTAGCTAAACACTAATAGCGAAATGTTGAAATCGATAATGCAATCCATCAAAATGTCAATATCACATTCTGTCAATTTATGAATTCGAATATCGCATTGTGTTAAAACCCGATATTTCGCTAATATGAATCTCGCATCTTTATGTTTTTTAGAAATCGCAAACCGATGAGTTATCTCAATGTCACTCGATACCAAGCGCCAATAAAGGATTTCCTAATATAATGGCAAGTGTCAGTGTCACATGAACAAACATTCAAAAATTAAATGACCACTCTACGTGGTTCTAATTTTGAGGTTTTTTTATGATTTGTAATAATTTTGAGTAAATGTGAAAGGATTTTCCATAAGACTCGCATTGAATTGATATGACTCTTTTCATATTTGAAGTTCTTGCTCCTTATCTTTGTTTGTTTCTTAACATGTAAATTCCAATAAAGAGTGGTTAAAGGACATATCAAGGATTATCAAGGCGAGAAGAAAGTCCATAATTCAACAAGAAACAGTCTTGCCCCCTGAAGAAGTGTCTGAGATGTCTCCTTTGTATACACATACTAAATGCACTCTGGATGCAGGTTCCTCCTCATGGGAGGAAATATACAAACTATTCAAGGATGAAAATCCAAGAATAATCAAGAAATAGACTGCTATTGCTGATGATTCTCCTCCATATAATAACGACGCATGGAATTATGTGGCCAATTCATTTCTCCACAGAATTGTTGCCCGCCCAAAATTATTCCATATACAAATATGGTAAGATGGATTATTGACCATCTGGACATTACGGACAGAGTGTCTATAACTCTGAAGAAGGAAGTTATTGGGTCTTGTAAAGCTGAGGATTTTAGGAAAATGTATCATCTACCTCAACCTCAGAAGAAATATGATACACAATTCATCCAGAAATTCATGCAAGAGAGTCTGAATCCTATGGAGTTAATCAAAGAATGGAGAAGGGACCCAATCAAACACAAGCATGAGGACAAGGGTATATATTCATTAGCCTCTATTTTTGGACCTTTCTCACATATTTCTGATATGTTATGTCACCTCTATGGTTATCCAAATACACATAAATTCTTTGAAAAATGACTGCTATTAATAGAAGTTGTTGTTGATGCTTATATCATGGATTTGGAAACTATTTTGTCCAACAATTTGACCACCCAAATCCAGAACTATATACAGAAGCACAATGTTCTTGAGAGAATGGCTCATCCTTTCTTTATGAGCACCTATGTCATGGATGAAATTTTCTTTTCTTATGATTTTCCATCTCTAGGATGGAAATGGACAAACCAATTTCCTAGTCCTATATTTGTTTATCTCGATATCCTTCGGGAAACCAAATACCATGATTAATTCTATAAAATATGTAATGAGATCATGCTCCCTATCCACCAAGAGGTCTTTGGAAGAAAAGCCCCTAGACTCATTGCAGAAGCTAATAAATACTTAAAGTCGTTAAGAAAGTGGTCTAGGGAAGAGTCATTTACTTACATTCGAGTTTTTGGTAGCCTTGCCCATCCTCATGTTTTCCCCTTTTTTTTGTATATAAATTGTTGGCCAAGGAAATTTCATATCAAACAATTGGTAAGGGCTTGACTAAAGTTCTTAAAGATGCCAAGAAAATTGCCTGGACATCTTTTCATATCTCCTGTGGTGCCTATGCCTTAGATAATTTCAAGCATTCCTTGCTTGAAATTGAACAATTAAAAGCCTTTAGATTTCCAACCATAAAAAATAAGCCATATGACCCTAATGGGGTCATGAAAAATGTTACAACATAGGCTAAGCTCAGACAGTTTTCAAGCAAGCCTGACAAGTTCAATGATTTGTTAGAAATGGTTCCGGAGTATTCTATGGTAGAAAAACTAATAGAAAATCATCTAAATCCTAACAAATTGATTATATTCAATCAATATTGTCAGCTAAGAATAGTCCATCTTCCATAATTTTTGTTAAAACAACCATAAAAAAACTCGAGAGTTTCAGATGCATCGGCCTCCTCTTTGAAACCTCCAATTATTTCCCAACTCTCTGAAACAACAAAAATTATTAAGGAGGAGAACAAATTGGATGAATTATGGGAAGAGTTCAATCATGTTTTGACAGCCGACAAAACTTGGGTTATAGGTATGTCCACCAATATACAAGCAGAACATGTTACAGTCAAAAAAGAGACAGAGCAGGTTCCGGAAACTACAGGGACAACTTCGTTTATTGTTGATGCTTCCCAAGGGAATACTATTCCTGAGACTCCCAAGAAGAAAGAAATTGTCGATAAATCCATTATTTCCAATTATATGGAAATAATTCATGCATTCCCTACTGCCAAGATAGTCCTCAATATTGAATAAATCTTGCCTTTAAACGTATTTTATAGTCCAAAACATAACGTAGTGATGAGCAGGTCAAGAAAGAAAATAAATTTAGAACAATCACAAGTGCTAGTTTCAAACGAAACTCCTTTTCAAGTTCTTTGGAAAGGAGATCAAATAGCGCCCAACGAGGAATGGAACAAACTATCTCATTTTTCAAGAGCTTATGCTAGTACTACCATTGATAAAGCTTTGGAAATACAACTATTGATAAAAGAAAAAGAATAAAGGATTTTTCAATTAGAATAAAGTTTCTAGGTTGAAAAGCAAGAAATAGAGCAACAATTGCAAGAAAATCTTAATGAGTTATAGAAAATATTTAATGATTTAAAACTAAAATTTGAATTTCAAGTGAATGATAAAGATGAACAGATATTGTAATTGCAACAAATGATAAACCAGCTGAGGGAAAATCTAGAGATAAATGAAGTCCGCAAGGAGGCATCAAAACTGGATATACTCCTAACAAAGAAGCAGGCTATCTTCTATCACAAATTGGCTTTGATTCATGACTTATCGAATACTAGTGATTCTTTAGTAAACCAACTATCTGATTTGAGGATGTTTGATGAGACAATCTTTAAGTACATAGATTGGCAAGATAGTGCTCACACGGAAGATCAGTTGATATTCCTCGAATTGAAGAATCATAGAAGTATATCATTTTTGGTCACTGGGATATCAAAATGAAATGGGAAGAAATGGCTATTATTAGAGCCAGAAATCTTGACTCAAATTTCACCAAATAAATTACAGATACCTTATTGCAGACCAGTCTAATACAAGAATGCCCAAAGGACACCTTGCCAGATGTCAAAACTTTAAAACAACCTTGGCAGCAAACATCTAAGAAGAAGGTTTAAGGTATTCAGAGTTTATCAAAAGAAAACCTTAAAAGTTATTGGCATTTCCTAGTGAAACCACATAGTTAGTGGCTCGTGCTGAGGTGTCTCTCGAATGCAGCAGTGAAAATTCTTCCAATGCTTAATGATGCAGTGTTTACAAGATAAATTCACATGGAACCAGGGCACCCCCCTTAGCTGAAGCTACTCACAGATATATGTGGTCTCAAAGAGTACATGAAGAATCAATCTGTAGCACAGTCATGAGTTCTTGTTACAACAAATCACTAATTTATATGTCCTTTATCTTAGCTTAGTTTGTAGAAGCTTTTCTGAAGACTTTTATTTTAAGTTTACTATTTTTGTAATATTAATAGGTTATTTAAACCCCTTTCATGCATTTAGAAAGGGGTCCAGAATTTTGAGAATACATCTTTGAACTTGCACTATTGTTTGATCCAAAGTTATCTAATTGAGAAGTTAAGCCTAAAATCTATATTTTCATAAGCAGAGTGTTAATGCATCAGGTACTATTATCTTTATGTTATCGCTATGTGTTATTGAATTAGATAGTGAATTTCTTATATGTTATTTCATTATATAAATGCTTTGAAAACAATTAGTCATTATCACTATTGATGTGAAGAATTGAATGATTTGTGATTATGTATGAGATAATGAGTTATTTTATGTGATTAAGTTTTAACCAACTAAATTAATTAACTATTTAAATAATTGAGTTTATCATATATGATTTCTTTTCATAAAATTATTGAATGATCTACATTGCTATATACTTCGTGAAACCTTTCTTTGAGTCACATATAAAGAAGTTTTATCCCGAGAAATAGATAGAATAAGCTTATTTAGTAGTTTCATCATTAGCTATAAAATCATTTCATTAGTTCCATTATGTTATTATAATAAATCTCTTTAAAACAAGAAATTGGTCCCTTTATACCCAGTCAGACCCACCAATTTCAAAGGAAACGAAGTTGCTTTAAGCTCCTGACTGGATGGTATTCCTCGATGTTGAGGTAGTCAAGTTCTAGCCTTCAACAGAGTGATAAGTTCTCATTATTGTCCTTCGACTAAAAGATTCTATGTGGTGTTCAACTTCATATCATTTATTTTCACTACATAGCTTTTGTATTGTAGTACCTTGAGAGCCATTATCATTATCTATGGTTCCTCTCGCATCTGTTAATGACTTACATCATTGGCATTTTATCATATAGTGTCTACCATGTTCGAATCCAACACATTTTTTCACATGGTTAGACTTGTACTATCAAGT
Source organism: Pinus taeda (assembly GCA_000404065.3). NCBI lineage: Eukaryota > Viridiplantae > Streptophyta > Pinopsida > Pinales > Pinaceae > Pinus > Pinus taeda. The sequence goes on along the minus strand of APFE030110559.1, from coordinate 252,194 downwards.
GACAAGGTAGAAGACCCCAGATCTAGTTTCATCCATCTGGGCTACGATTTTAGGATTCATACAAGATCACAAAGTATGATGGCTATGATTATCCATAAAGTCATCCAAGCATGGTTCCACCATCTGTCATCAATGGACATGAATTTGATTATTTTACATGTAAATTGGTATATATGTTGAGTATGGGTATGCCTACCTTAGCAATGATATCGTGATGATAATGTATTGTAATAGATGGTGATTTCAACCAAACTATTCTTGATCCAAACTTTTCACAAGATGTTGTCTTAGAGGGTCTTCAACTAGGTTCAGAGTTAGTTGCACCAAACAAATCCCTACACTACTGGCCCTTTCGGCATCAATCTGCGGTGTGCGGACTGAAGTCTCATTCGAAGCAATATGGGGGGATGCTGGAACCAAGTTTCCTCACCTAGAGATTAGTGTGATGTCCTTTTGGCGACCTAGATCTGTCTCCGTGGAGGCCTCTATGCTCCTATAGCCTATTGCTGCAACTTCCTCCAGTCAGCCTCTAGGCCTCCTTTAAGGTCTACAATTGGATTCTTCAGACCCTGAACAAATCAATTTGCTCAGATCTACTTAAATGTTCGATAAATTTAATAGAAAGCATAATAATCTTCGTGTAATCGCTTAACATTAATTGCGTTCAGTTAACAATGTAGAACAAGTAAAGTCATGCATCAATACATCATTATTTCATAAAACCAATATTCATCACAACATAAAGCACATTCATACATAATATAAGTTAATAGATAAAACACATGAATTTCTACAACAATCTTCTTTATTGATATCCAGTTAAGCTTACAGACTCAAGACTTCCTTGCGCACTTAGCTATAGGAGTCCGCACACTCAACTGCGAACACTACTCTAGGCCTCTACGCACTCAGATACAAAGCCTTTTCCTCCTCTAAGACTTCTACTTCTGTGCTATACTTCTTCGCTTGTATCCATAGACTTCTTCTTCCTTGCCTTAGACATCCCTACAACACACCTATTTATACAATCCCATGGTCCACGGACCATGGGTAGATCTTGAAAATCCAACTCAAGTTACATAAAAGAAGGGTAAAACCCCTTTTGACTCTTAGCTAGCTACACACTCCGCAACCACAATTTGCAGATACTTTACATCTTTTTACATCAAAACTTGGGCTTTTGCCCCAAAACTGACCCAGGGGACCCCATCCCAACAGAACCCCAACACAAAGATCATGACTTGCCCTTGAGTCACTCAGCTGGTGCAGAGATCTAGCTGCAAATATCCCGCAACTCCACTTGCACCACTGCTACCTGCCTGCTTCATGTGTTTGACCAGTTGTTCTGTGGTTGGTCCTTCACTGTCCTACTGGATCTTCTGTTGTGTAAGATGCAGGTTCGCTAACTTATCCTGTATGTTGGTGGAGACTTAGTAGGCTTCTTCCAACCAAGGATCCAACCACACCTTAAGGACTTCCTCTTTTTTCTGTGCAGCTTTCACTTATGTAAGGAGTTGCTTCCCCTCCTGTAACTTGGCGAGGCGTTGTGTTGTAGCCACTGTGCACATCATCACCCGCACTTCATCGTATTGCTATTGAATCTCACGAATCTCTATTTTTAATCTATGAAGGTTGGGATCTTCGTGCAAGGTCGTCATTACTTCCATGGCCTACTCAAAAAACATTGTGTAGTCCACCACCATGGCATTAACAGTAGTTATTCCATCCTTAACAGATGCCTCGCATTATTCCCTAACTTCTAGTAGGGTTGAAGGTTGTGACCTAAGCTCCAGTTCTGTGATTTTCAAGTTGAGCTCAAACTGAACTTGGGGCACTTCTGTCTCGGCATCACGGACACCCACTACAAGCTTCCTAATCTTGGCCTCAAGCAGTGCTTCCTCTGGTATGTGAAACTCTGGCACTATCATGCATGCCTCTGCCACCGTGATTGTCAACTAGGCGCTCTACGTGTGGATTGTATCCTTTTCCTTTAATGCCTTTGTCTTCTTGATAAACATATACTCATTGTTCACTCGATATTCACTTATGAGGCTGAGAGTGTACTGCTCCTGCGCTCATAACTCCGCTATCACATCTATCTGCAACGTGCGAATATACTCATTGGGGAGAGATGCGAGGTTGAGGTTGACGTTCGTCAGAGTACCCACGATGACCTTCTCATCAGCTAATTTTGCACTCAACAACCCTTTCAGTAGCGCAAATTCTCGGAGATCCACTGACCTGACCATCTCGGCAGCCTAACTAGTTCCTAGTGCCAGGCTTGTCTGTGCAGCACTCACCTGCCCTGCACCCAAATGGATCCTACTAGTCTAGATCTGCAACTCACGCAAATTCTTCTGAAGAGTGCCCAGTGACTGCAGGTGCTTTTTTTCAAATTGCTGCAACAGTTCTATTGTGGTATCGCGCACTTTATCTCCAATCTCATCGAGATCACCTTCTGTGAGCATGATGGTATCTAGCGGTGGCTTCATTGTTTTCAACTTCTTCTGGGGTCCCTCGTTCTGCTTTCCCCTATACCTGTTCACCCGAAATGGAGTGCTATGTTCTTCATCTCTGCCACCTCCTTGCTTTGACTGCTCCTCTTCCTCGGTCTGGGGCGAAGGGGATTTACTGCTCCACTCAGAGTCACGTTGTTCCTCTTCGGCTTGCTACTTTGCAGTGCGCTCTTTTTCCAGTCGGACCTTCTCCTCAGCCTCCTCCCTTCTTTTCTCGATCAACTACTGTACCAATTTCTTTGTTGCCTCCTTCTTTTTTTTCGTAGAGCTCCCTGCGTGTTTTCTAATGCATGCGGCCAGATCATATGGAGAATTCCAATCTGTCAACCAGTGCTTGATAACATCTTGAATGGCATCGTCTGTGGTAAGATAAGGTAGATCAAACCACTTCTATTGTTGATCCTTCCGCGCCATGATATATATGCGGTGGAAGTCTCCCTTAAACTCCGCATATTTTGATAATTTCTCAAACACAGTCGGGGACAACCGTGGCTTCTAGTTGATGGCCATGTGAATTCTCACCTCCATCAACACCTAGAAAACTTTGGTCTCCATGACCCGCACAGAGTCCTTTGTGGCCCAAAGGGAGGCAAACTATGCAACCTCCAACAATCCTTTCTCCAAGGGAGGAAACTGGTTGTCCTCCACCAGCTCCCAAGCTACTAGCATGATGGAGAGTAACAACCACGTGTAGTGGAAGGTTTTTCTCTCATCTTGAGCCTAGAGAAATTCACAAGGAACTCAGTGCAGAGGTAGTGTGACGAGTTAAACTGCATGCCTTCCATGCACTGTGCTACTAATGAAATTACTAGCATCAAAACCTTGTCTGCCTGGCACTTCCTCATGACCTTACCAGCTGTGGAAATTTGCACCATGGGGTTGGTGATAGACGTGATGGAATACCCACATGGCTTCTTAACTAGCTTGAACTTCTCCTTCATTTTTTTTGCTAGTTCGTGCTAATTGGTTTTTTTTCCAAACTCCTTAGCTGGATTCAAGCCTGAATGTGGCAGGAGCGTGATTCGATGGATCAGCATGTCTGTGATTGGGATTGGTGAGCTCATCCACAAACATCCATCATGTACCAAGGTCAACAATTTCTTGATAACGATGATATTGATGTTGGAGCGATGGTAGTGTGGCACCCACAAAAGGTTCAGTAGCCCCGACTTATTCACTTCGCGAATCCACTCGACTAGATCCAACGCAGTGACACCAGATTCTTTATAGTACACCCACTTCATGTAGTTCTTTGTCGCGAGGTGGGGGAACCTCTCATAGTCCACCAAATCCTAGTCTTCCATTTTCAAATGGGGAATCTGTACCAGGCACGAGCCTTCAAAGGTGATACTTTCTTGTAGTAGGGGTGTATTTATGAGGAATTTCATCGAATCTGGGTCCTTAGTGACCTTCACCTTTTCCTTACATGAAGGAATGTACTCTAGAAATTTGGATATGGGCTCCACACCCTCAACATCTATATCCTATGCGCCCTCTTCAACCTCCAAATCTACAACTTTCTTCTTATCCTTTGTTGGCTGTTTATCTTTCCTATGGGCCTAGGTAGTAGAGTGATTTCTCGGCGACTTGCGCACCAGCATTGATCTCTTCTGCTTATATTTCTTGGCATTGGGATTCTAACACACTGTTGTTGGCTTCAGCCTAGGCAACCTCGGCGCCGTAGGCACAGGAGCCAGAGCCTCCATGCTTACAACTTCCGAAGCTACTCCCTCGAAGGTAATAGTTCCTCCGATGCTTGCAATCCTCTAGTGCTTCCAGTCTCCCCTGCTCCAGACATGGTGCTGAGAATAATCAGCTACGTATCCTTACGAAAAGTATCAAACACAAATCTGGTGATTAAATCTGCAAAAAACTGAGGATTCATAAATGACGAACAACACAGCTCAAAAATTCTAAGGATACAAAGTGTTCTCTGTTGGATGGCCACATGTAATTTATATGTGAATTTGAATTCAAATTTGACCGTTCCCCCCCAAAATCTATCCCTAAATGCTGATTTGGCAGTAGATCTTCAAGGATTTCAGCCTTAAATTCCACCCCCCCACTCCTCTTAACTGTCTCTTGGTTGTCAAATCATGAACATTAACTGTAACGGTCATTTTATCGCTATGTTGTGTGGTGTCTCCCCTCATAACACGTCTCCCTTCACGCATCTTCTAATACTATGACATCCCCTTCCTCTATGTAACGCCTTTGTCGCATAGTTCCATCAACCGAGCATTGTAGTTTATAGTCCCGTGCTCCCCTACAGCTACCCAGAGCACTAAGACTGTCTTGTTGTCATGTAGTCATTGGGTTGGATCCCCTGTGTATGGCTTCAACCAACTTCCATTTACCCTTCCCGAAAATGGTTCTCCATTCAAATTTGTTGGGTTGTGTTATATTCTTTCCAGGACTAGCCCACGTAGTTAACTGGAGGTTAGAGGGGGGGAGGTCACAAGGGGTTTGAGGGACACCCATAACCCCACTTTATGGGGTCTAGGGCAGTTCCCTAGAAAATTTTGGTTTTGGAACCTATGTTAGGTTGGGCAGACCCACCTATGGTTTTGTGCATGATTTTCACACATGTTTTTTGGACGTGATGGTTTTCGGTCCATGGTATTGGATGCTTCAGCATGTATAAATATGTATTGTAAAATTGAAAGGAATTATGAAAAATCAAGCTGGTAGTCCCAGTTTTGGGATCTAGGGGAAAATCTTTGTGTATATGTGTTTTATGTGTTATGCTCTCGCATTTTTTATTTTGTATGTTTTAGAATTCATATGCAGGTAATTTTTGTACGGGGTTAAAACCTACAAACTTTGCAAATTGAATTATGCCACCATCTATAGTATCTTTGACGACATATGGCCCCAGCGAATGCCTCTGAAACTTTCTTGGAAACTTAGTGAACTTGCTATCATATAATAAAACCAAGTCATTTACCTTGAAGGTGCGTAGTTTGATGTGCTGATCATACCAAGCTTTTTCGCGTTCCTTCTAAACCTATTGATGGAATACAACCAGAAACCTATCTTCTTCGAGCTCCATTAGTTGCGTGATCTAGTCTTCTAAGGTTGTGCGGTCCACAATTCCTGTGAAAGCCACTATGCATAGGCTCGGAATGATATATTCTATCGGCATTACAACCTTTACACCATAAACCAATCAGAAAGGCATCTGACCTGTTAGCTTTTTACTAGTAGTTATGTATACCCATAACACCACTGGTACGTGCACGTCCCAATCATTCTGTTGCACATTGCAAATATTCATCAATGAATTCTCCAATATCTTATTGAAAGCCTCAACTGTTCCATCGGCCTGAGGATGATATGGTGTACTTTTCGGATTGTAAACCTAGAACTCTTCTGTCAGCGCAATGATCGTTTCATTTAGAAAATGTGTACTGTGGTTGCTCATCAATACCTTTAGGAAATCAAACTTGGTCAACACATATTCAAAAAAAAACTTTTTTGTTGTTGCCCCTGTACAACCCTTCACAGGGTATGCCTCCACCCATCTGGTCAAATATTCTGTCGTGATGATGATGTAGCATGCACCTGTTCTCTTACTTGGTGGCTGAATCGGTCCTACAAAATCAATGGTCCATTTCTCAAATGGTTGCAATGGCACCTGCGAATTCAACAATAGCTCATCCCTCCGCGAGGGCATGCCCACCCTCTGACATGCATCACATGCCTTAAAATATGCTTTAGAATCTTTATGTAGCATTGGCCACCACAACCTAGCACGCAAAATCTTTTGCATTATTGCTTTCCCTGCATAATGTCCTCCCACAACTCCTCCATCAGCTTCAACGAGGATACTATCTCATTCAAAATCAGGCACATATCGTCGAAGTATCTCATTAGATCCCATTTTACACAAATTTCCAACAATTACTAAGAAATCTGTCACGCACACTACCAATTATTTCTTACGCTGATTGGTGTATCCTTCTGGAGTCGTCCCTATAGTCAAGAAGTGGATAATAATGCGAAGTGGATAATATCCGTGAAGTGGTTATCTACTATGCATATAGTGAAGAGATGCATGTCAGGTAGCCCTTCCTCCAAGTTAGTAGGCTCCTCCCCTGTTTCAATGCGCGTCAAATGGTCAGGTCCTGCATTCAACCTTCCTAGTTTCACAATTTCCTCAAAATCATATTCTTGGAATAACAATAGCCATCTACATATTTTCACCCCCCAACACAAGCTTATTAACTATAAATGGTCTTTATACATCTTGAAATGTTCACCCAATAGGTAATGCCTAAATTTGTGGAGCACATACACCATATCCAATCCTTCGAACTTTGTCATCGAATAATTATTTTCAGCCTTTGACAACTTCCTACTCACAAAGGCTATAGGGTGATCCAGTTTTGAATCGCCAGCATGTGTTAGCACTATTCCTAATGCAATACACGAGGCACCAATGTGCACATGGAATTATTTCTTCTAGTATGGGAAGACCAAGATTGGCATAATAACCATTTTCTCCTTCAAGACATCTAGACTGCGCTGACATTCTTCATTCCAACATAATGTAGCATCCTTCTTTAGCAAATTTTCCATGGGCAAGGTAATCTAAGCATAAGCCTTGATGAACTTTCAATAATATCCAGTATGGCCCAGTATTGTGCACAACTCTTTAACACTGCTTGGGGCTTCCAAATTTATTATTATTGCAATCTTGGCAGGGTCCACCATGATTCCTTGCATGCATACAACATGACCCAACAAAATCCCAAAAGGGACACAAAACAAGCACTTCTTCACGTTCAGCTCAATTTAATACTTTCAACAAGTATCCAACATTAAGCACAAACTATATACACGACACTTAACTAGCCCAAACATTGTCTAGCCATCGAAATAGACCTCAAATTTTTTTTGAATAAACTATTTGAATGTCGTGATAACTATGCACAAGCAAATCGTGGGCACATTCTTGAGTCCAAACAGCATTACTGTATACTGGAAACAACCCCATTCTGTTGTGAAGGTTATCTTACGTCTATCCTCTGGTGCAATCTTAATCTGATGGTACCCAAAGAACCCATCAATGAATGAATATGCTTTCTATCCTCCCACATTGTCCAGTACCTCATTAGTAAACAATGTCAGAAAGGGATCGTGGACATAGGAATCATTAAGATTTCTTAGATCTATGCAAATCCTTATTTCGTCCTTCTGCTTCTTTTCCTGAATACCATTGGGCTCACCCAATCAGATTCTTCCACTAGTTCAATAATACCTACTTCAAGTCTCTTGTCCAACTCCAAGCAGACCTTTTCCTTGTATTTGGGATTAAGGCTATATGGCCTCTGTTTAACAGGCTCCATGTTTGGTTTCAGAGTTATTTTCATTACTCCCAAATCACCTATGATGCCTTTTAAGTCTGAAATTTTTTTAGGGAATAAATCCTAATATTCGGAGAGAAACTCAGCTACTTTATCTACTGTAGGATCATCCCAGTAATCCCCAATATTCGCAAACTCTAGCTCTGCCTCTGTGCCAATGTTTACTTGCCAAGTTTTCAATGGTACGGTGATGTCTCGATTCTCTATTTGTGGTCCCTCACCCTCTAAGCTATTTATATTCCTTGGATCCTCATCCTCTACTTCATCGGTCATGTTATAGCATTCTAGTGCATGGTGTAGCTGGGTGCTCCAATCTGGTTGAATTGATTCCAAAGCATCTTGCGGGATTCAGAAGATCGTTTCCTTAGCCTCCTAGAGAGCCTCATCAATGCTTTCAAATTTGTCTTCAAACATGAATGTCCTCATGAACCCTTCTCTTAAGACATCTGACTCTGTAGTGCCATGGTGGAGCTCCATTTCCAAATACCAATTGATAGGGATTATGTCCAGAGAGTGACAAAATAAATGAACCCATTTGGCTGCAACTCTATTCCATATACCTTAGTCCATTTGGCCAAATGATTGCACGGATCATTCCTTCCATCATACTTCTTAGTTACCTGTACTTTAGGATGACCAAATCACATCCTTATCATCCTTTTGTAGTTGTGCCATTCATCAAAGTTGTTTTTGTCCATACCCCACAATCGTGCGGGTGTAGCGCGCAGTGCCTAATCCAACGCTTGAAAGCAAAAATCCTCTGGAACTTCTCTTTCAAAAGAATCCAAGAATTTATCTACATCAATTAAACCATCATAATAAGGCAAATTTCTTACCTTTGATGACACACAATGCAGTGATTTGGTCATCATGTTGCAGTGCAGTATGGATACTTCATGCAGCCTATTTTTTCAATGTTCAAATTCTTCATCTGAATCCGAGGTACAGGAACTTTCGCGGTCTCATGCAATTCATCCATCAGCTGCTAGATTAACCCAAGCTTGGTCTCGTGCTGTGATTTTATAGATCTAATCCAAATAATCATTATTCTCCTCATAGTCACGGATTGATTTAGTATAGCGTGATCCTTCTGCAGGGTCCAATGGGACTACAATGTAGATAGATTTATTTTCAAACGACATTGTCCACTTCTTCAAATTGATGACCCCATTCATGTCAATAGCCCAATAAATTCCCAAGAGTGCAAGGTATGGAGTGCTATCATCAACAATCTCTATTACTTCAAAATCAGCCAATGCGCTCGCACCTTCTATATCTATGGTAACTCCCTGCAATCATCCCATAGTGATAATATTTTGTTGGTTTTCCATCCTTAGTTGAATCAGAGACCACTGCAGCATAGGTCTCCCCTTCTCTCGCAGGTCTTTTTAGGTAATACGTTTGCGTCAGACCCCAAATCCAAGATAACCTAGTCCATCTCATAGTCTCCTATTTCTGCGGTAAGGCTCATCTCACGCCCTATTATTTTCTTATGCTTATAAATATTTCTAACTACGTGGGGTCCATCAGAAGTATTATCCTTACCGACACACTTCTTTATCGACTCGTGTAGCCCTTTCAAAGCCTTACTATCATGCAGTAATTTCATACAAGTTTTCAAGAATGTGGTAAGAATAGAGGGGTCAACCTTTGTAGGCGCACTGGTATCTGGAAGTTTGTTCTAACTTCTTGAGGTAGAGGCCTCAATGAAGCTTTTCTTTGATTCCATGAACATTTCCTTCGCACACTCTAGATCAAACCTAACCTCCTTTTCTGGATCCTTGCAAGCCCATCCACCCTCTTCATGCTCCTTTCCCTTATAATCACCAGTCGCAATCCCACTTTGCAATACGATATTCACATTCGGGAACTCTTCGCGGGGCTCGAACCTCATCATTTATAAGTTATGGGTTGGATGCTGAGGCTGCACCTTCTTCTCCTACACCTTGGCCATCAATATAGGACATTCTTCAATTGCATGGTCAAATTGAGTGTATTATTGACATGGCAGGTGTGTCTGATTTGCACACTCCCACACATAGTGTCCTGGCATTCTGCAATTGTAACAAATGACCTACCTTCGACCCCTACTAGGTCCTCCTCCTCCTCGGCCTCTTTCGCACCCCTGATATCCTCTACGTGTTCCCCCAATGCCCTGATCTAGATGCCAAGTTTCTGCTTGCATTTGATACATAGATGTCCTCTCCATCATTTATTTATAGCCCTAACAGTGGCACTCAGTGTGGCCCACTGATTTGCAGAAATCACAAAAAATTGTTGGGGTGTATATACAAATGTTTGTAGCAAATGGCAATTGTATGTTACATGTTTTCCGTCTACTTGAAAAATAGCACACCATAGTGCAGGCCCCACACTTGGTCCTGTTGGAGCTTCCTGCTTAGGGGCATAGCCCCCCCCCTCCTGTGATGTAATTCGCAAATACAGGGAAGTGATCTTTATCATGCCCTTGGCTTTTACACTTAAGACACCAAACTTCTTCGTGCACCTCCAGCCAAGCCGCTTTTTCCTTCTTTAACCTCTACAACTCCAAGCAGAGGTTTTGCAACTCTGCATGAATCTGTTATACTCCCAAAGAAATGTCCTGAATAGGTGATTCATGCAATCTCATCGTGATTTCTAGGGCTTCCACCTGAGTTCCTACATTTTGTTGTGATAAGGCAATCCAAGTGGGGAAGGAGCGTAGCTATAAATCAGTCGTGGTGCTGGCTATATGTGAGATTCATATTAGCTTCGCGGATCCCACACTTCAGTCTTTGATCTATCTCCCATGGTGTTTCATAGGCCTCATCATGATTTCCTTAAATCTAATTACCGACTACAATTCAGATTTAGGCTTACCAAATTCCTTGTTCAAAGCAGTCTGAGTATCTGCCAAAGACATTAATAGATTATCAGTGCAATAGTTCACATACCATGTCAGCGCACGATCCTACATATTGGTGACCAACTGTGCCTTCTTTATATTATCATCCATAATTTTTTGTGCTATCCACACAGCCTTCCTAACAAACCAGGATTGATCTAGATCCTCACTTCCTCAGCCTTTGAAAACTAGAAACTTCATCGTATTCGACATTGACAAGCGGTGGTGGTGGTGGCAGTGTGGGTGAAGCTGTAAGTTTTGGAGGTGAAGGTGGAGATGGTGTGGGCAGATGATTTATCTGTGGAAAACCCTGCCTTATCAACTGGACAATGCTCTATAGTGAAGCTTGTGTTGCTCCCTCATCATCACTTGAAGGAGGTCCAATCAATGGACTATATTTAGGACCTCACAATCCCTTGAAGAAGCATTGCTCTGCTTCGTTGTAACTGACTGAGGTATTGACCTCGAACTCTATAATAAATCCTCTGATGACTTGATCAAGCCAATGATCAACTATGCACATGATCTTATCTTCAAAACCTTCCAACCTCTGCATGAGCTCCGGGGTCCACACTATCGGATCGTCAAGCCTCCACCTTCCTTGTTCGTCTATTAATTTAGCGATCCACCTGTATAGTTCGATTGGGAAGGTGCTAAAAGAAGATTTCATGTATTTTTGTGTACAAATATATGTTCCACCACTATTCTTTTGTCAAGTGTGGGTTTCTTCTTTCTTGCGCTGTGAATTCATGGATCTATCTATCCAACCACTTCTCAATTTCCTTATTGGTCAAATTCCAGTGATGCGACATCACACATCTCTTTATGCAGCTCCCGGTCCCGGCAACCAAACAATTTGTTGGCTTAGAGGGTCCTGACCCAAGTTCAGGTTTAGTTACGCCAAAAAAATTCATACACTGCTGGCCCTTTCGGCATCAATCCACGGTGCGTGGACTGAAGTCTCACCCCTAAGCAGTATGGGGGGATGTTGGAACCAAGTTTCCACACCCAAAGATCAGTGTGATGTCCTTTTCGCGACCTAAGTCTGCCCAAAGTATGCTCCTATAGCCTATTGCTACAACTTGCTCCAATCAGTCTCTAGACCTCCACGAAGGTCTACAATTGGCTTTTGCAGAACCTGAATATATCAATTAGCTACTTACACACACCATAGATTACTCTTAAACCATTATTTTCTCATATCTTCTTAAGTGTTTGATAAATTTAACAGAAAGCGTTATAATATTTGCATAATCACTTAACATTAATTGTGTTCAGATAACAATGTAGAACAAGTAAAGTTGCGCATAAATACATCATTATTTCATAAAACCATTATTCATCACAGCATAAAGCACATTCATACATAACAAAAGTTAATATATAAAACACAGGAATTCCTGCAACAATCTTCTTTATTGATATACAGTTAAGCTTACAGACTCAAGACTTCCCTATGCATTCAGCCGTAGGGGTTCGCGCACTCAGCTGTGGACACTACTCTCTACCTCTACGCACTCAGCTGCAGAGCCTTTTCCTCCTCTAAGACTTCTACTTCTGCGCTAGACTTCTTCACTTGTACCCATAGACTTCTTCTTCCTTGCCTTAGACATCCCTAAGACACAACTATTTATACAATCCCATGGTCTGCGAACCATGGGTAGATCTTCAAAATCTTACTCAAGTTACATAAAAGAAGGGTAAAACCCTTTTTGACTCTTAAGTAGCTATGCGCTCCGTGACCACAATTTGTGGAGACTTTACATCTTTTACATCAAAACTTGGGCTTTTTCCCCAAAACTGACCCAACGGACCCCATCCCAACACAAGGTAAAGCACTTCAGTCCTCAGCCACTATTTCTCAATTTGTACTTTAGGGGGCAATTCGTTACATGTCATTTTTTCACATCCAATCAAATGGAAAAAAAATCAGATCAATCATCATCCATTGACACTTTTCATTCATCCCCTACAAAGCAAAAACCATTCTCTCTCCAAAAGTTCCAAGAATTCTATGTTAAATGACTTTAAAACCTAATTTTTGGTTCCATCGCACTTTCCCTTTATGTAACCATCATTGTTGCAAGTTGCATACAGATCATCTGCACTAAACAATGCATGTTGCCTTCACAGTAAGTGTGATGGCTCTTGAATTTTGGTAAAAATAAAAAAAAAATTAAATCTTCTCTTTCTAGAGGCTTCCTGAGTGGTTTTAACTATTTACTATTAGATCAAGATCTAAAACTCCTATACTTGAGTTCTAATCTCTTATTCCTATAATTTTTCCTCCCTCATATGTGGATCTAAGTCCTAGATTGCTAAATCCCAAACCACCCCATTTACCCTATAAATTCACTGCCTCCAATAGAGTCTAAGTTGGGTTTTGGAGACTCTTAGTTATGCCCTCATGTTGTTACTTTGTGCTTAGGGATCCATTATCCATCCATGAACTTGAGTTGTGATTGAAGGCTGTCTTTGTGGAAACGGAAGGACAAGATAGTTGGGAGACATCTACAAGGTCAAGATCTATAAATGGTTGTAACTTCTACATTCATTAATACAAAAAGTGCTTTGTTTTCCTATACTTATGTCTCACTAATGCATATGTATTACAATTCCTTCTTGACTCATTGTACAAAGATGTTAGTACATTCTATTTGCATGTTTTAGTGCTCTTATTTGTTTTAGTTTTTTTGTAAGTTCTATTTATAACTTTTGGAGTTGGAGCTAAAGCTTACAAGCAAGGAGAAGAGGAGAACTTGAGTTGGATTCCAAGTAGGTATTTCCAACATGTTCTAATTTCTCTAAGGAAAGCATAAGTATTTTTGTCTTTGTTGTTTCTAGATCAATCCACTACATCTAGGGAGTTCACTTATGTTCGTAGAAGGGAATTATCTGTCAAACAATATTGATTTTATTTTGTGATCTACTTTGCCAAATAAATTTCTTATAGAATGACACCACAAGAAAATGGATATTTAAAAAGACAAGTTCAAGAATTATTGGAAAAAGGTTTGATTAAGAAAGCTTGAATCTCTATGTTGTGCTTATGGTATTAATTCTAAAAAAATATGGAGGTTGGAGAATGGGTACAGACTCAAGGGAAATTAATAAAATTACCATCAAGTATCAATTTCCACTCCCATGAATTGATGATCTAATTGACTGTTTAAGAGACACAAAATTATTTTCAAAAGTTTATTTAAAAATTGGATATCATAAAATGTAGGAATTTACAGGGTAAGTTCCTCAGACAGAACACTAGAAGGACACCGCTCACAAACAGATCACAGATCAATACACCAGTATTTTGACGTGGTTAAAACCCTCAGAGAGGGAAACAGTCCACGGCCTGTGCCAACGTGGCTACTACAGGCAATTTATTCATAAAAGAATGAAAATTTACATAAGCTTCTCTCATGCACGGTGAACCTACAAATGACCCTCCATGCGCTTTAAATAGAATTCATGGACCAATCGGGTGTCAAGCCACGGATCAAGTGCCGGTAATACCGAGGATAGAATGAACCGTCGGATCACTACATATCGCGACCGTCGGATTGTAAGTTACAAATGTACATAGTAAAGAAACACACTTTACCTAACTCTATACTAGACCAAGTTATACTTAACTATTCCTACGTGTCGGAATATCCTAACACCTAGCACATCCTAGCACTCCTTGAAACCTTTCACAACTAGAACTTTTTGAAACTCCCTATCACACTCTTATTCATTCATTTCCATGCATTTGAAACTAGTGCTCACTTGTGTTTCCATGGCACTTGGACCTAACACACCCTAGAATGCGTTGGCACCATAACTTAGTGCATGGCACATCTTGGCATGTCTTGGAATGCTTAACATGCCTTGGAACTATCTAGCATGTGTTATTACTTCTTGGCATTCCTAGGAACACCTTGGTACTCCATAGTTATCATGCCCTCATAAATATCCATACATTTTTTATGACTTGGGAACCCAACCATGTCATTGGCAAAACAATGTTGTGCCCAGCCCAAATTATCCTTTTCTCTGAAACTACTTTGTCCATGCCTTATCAAAAACATAGGCTTTCCTCCTGCAATTCCTATTCTAAACTTCTCCTAAAACACTTCATCCTTTGGATAACTGGAATTCATTGAGATTCCTTGGCATGCACTCTTATTCATTCATTTCCAAGCATTTTGACCTAGTTCTCCTTTTTGCTCCCCTGTAACTCCCTAACACTCCTCATCATGAATTGACACTATCTAGCATGTGTTAGCATGAATTTTCATTCCTTGGCATGCCCTAACACTCCTTAGCTATCATGCCCTCACAACTACCCTTACATATCTTGAAATGTTTCCTTGACACTCTAGCATTCCTTTGCACTACCTATCATAGTTTGTCACTCCCTCCTTAGCACACCTAGAACTTGCTAGCACTTCTTATCACACACTCTCATTTGTTCATTTCCATGCATTTTGACATAGTTCTCCCTTATGTTTCCCTAGCACTCATTGGCACATGTTGGAACACCTTAGCACCTAGCACATCTTAGCATGCCGCCATGGCCTCAAGAATGTCTTAGCACTGCCTAACATACCTTGTCAGTCCCTCCTTATCACACATAGAACTCACTGACACTTCCTGTCACAAAATCTTGTGCATTCATTTCCATGAATAAATTTGACCTAAAGCTCCATTATGTTTCCCTAACACTTCCTAGCACGTGTTGGCACACCGTAGCACTTGGCTCATCTTAGCATGTTGCCCTATCACTCTAACATGTCTTGACACTTCTTAACATGCCTTCTCACTCCCTCCTTAGCACATATAGAACTCACTAACACCCCCTATTACAAACTCTAATTCATTCGTCTCCATGCATTTTGACCTAGTTCTCCCTTGCGTTTCCTTGACACTCCCTAAGAATCCTTGGCACAGATTTTCACAACCAGACACCTGGCACATCTTGGCATGTTTCTTTGACAATCTATCATTCCTTAGCACTACCTTAGCACACCTTGAACTTGTTGACACTCCCTATCACACACTCTTATTCGTTCATTTCCATGCCTTTTGACTTAATTCTCCCTTGTGTTTCCTTGACACTCCCTAACAATCCCTAACATGCATTAACACACCCTTGCACCTAACACATCTTGGCATGTCACACTGACACTTTAGCATTCCTTGTCCCTATCTAGCATACCTTGTCACTCCCTCCTTAGCACACCTAGAACTCGCTAACACTCTCTATCACACACTCTTATTCATTCATTTCCATTCATTTTGACCTAGCGCTCCCTTATGTTTCCCTAGCACTCCCTGGAATGCGTTGGCACACCTTAGAACATAACAGATATTGACATGCCACATTAGCCTCTAGCATGCCTTAACACTGCCTAGCATACCTTGTCACTCCCTTCGTAGCACAATTCAAACTCACTAACACTCCCTATCACACACTCTTATTCATTCATTTCCATGCATTTTGACCTAGTGCTCCCTTGTGTTTCCATAGGACTCCCTAACACTCCCTGGCACTTGACATATCGTGGGATGTCATAGTAGTTGGAATGTCTTAGCATGCCTAACATGCCTTTGAACTATCTAGCATGTCTTAGCACTTCCTGACATTCCCTAGGACACCTTCTTACTCCCTAGCTATCATGACCTCATAGATAGCGTTATTTTTTCTTTGACTTTGGAACCCAACCAAGTCATTGCAGGCAAAAAATTGTTGTGCCCAACCCAAAGTCTCCCTTTGTCTAAAATTGCTCTATCTAGCTCCCTGTTGCAACCATAGAATAACCTCTTGACATTCATATTTTGAACTTTATGGAGTTGACATAAACACTAATAGGAAATTATAGAAAAGGAAATTGATATAGCTTTAAAAAATCTCCATGAAAAATCTAAAATATATTCATGAAATGGTATCTACACTTGTCTACATATTGAAGTGCAACCATTCATTAGCTTGACAGTGATCATGAAAACCTAGACTAAATAAAAAGTATTATGTGTTGGAAAGGACCTTTTTTTACCATGGAGGAAATGCATTTACTTTTTAAACATTTTTTAAAGTAAATTTCATATTTACATAACAAGTGGTCATTTCTTTCCTCTATTTTCTAGGTGTGGGATGGAATAGGAATTGAACATTGAGGTCCTAGTGGGTCCCCTATTGAAGAAGTTTCTCTAGCTACAAAAGAAATTGCAAGGCAATGCTTTGACTCTTCCAATGTTTATTCTGAGGAATGTTTTATGAGGAAATTGATTATTTTTGGTATTCATATAAGAAGTAAAAATAATATTTTGTATGCTTACAATAATGAAGGTCAAATGGTTATGGGTATTCTCTAGAAAAATATAGCTGATATTATTAGAAACTAGAAGTATGTTCTAGATTATTTCTTGTCACACAACTTGTCTAATCAAATCCATTTTAACATCCCTTTGCGCCATAGAGGAAAATTGGTAGTGTATTCCTTTTCAACTATTGTTAGGATGGATCTAGTTGCCATCATCTTCTCCTAATGCAATGATCAATGTAACACTAGGGTATATTCATATTTTTGTTGTATGAATGATATATTATGGGGGGGATCACACAAAAGGTTTTATTTTCATTCCTATCATAGACACTTGCAAATATGCATTTCCCTCCAAGCAAGGATTTATCTCAATTAAAACATATGTCTTTAACTCCTTGAAGATGCACTCATGAAATATACTCTACCCCACAATGTCATTAGTTTGTCTAATATCAAAATTGATCTAGTACTTTTGTAATTGTAAGGTGTTTGGCTTGCAACACCACCTCCATCCAAAAATAAAATGTCAAGCTTAGTATTGGGAGCTTAGTACTCCACTATGGATAAGTACACCATATCCTCCTCTATCCACTTAGACGTTACTTGAGTAGTCTTTAACTACTTAAATTACCATCATGACTTATTGACAAATTCATCTCTCCTAAGGTAGAAATTGTATATTAACATAGCCAAACAAAGTCCTAAAAGTAACACTTATTTTCCATTTTTCCCAAGAGCCAATAAAATAACTTTTTTTCCTCAAGCACCTTTTCCTAATGTCACCATATACCTTTCCCAACCCATTTCCAAGAATAATTAGCATCCCTAAATAAGATTAGGGAAAATTTAGGGCCATGGTTAAAAGCATTCAAGTCACTTGAAGGCATTTTGTAGGTTAAACCCTACCCCCTCAGTCATTAAACTTTAATTTAACTCATCTACCATATTTCAAAGATTTTAGACAAATATTTCCCATTATTGTATGTTGTCTCTATGAAAGACTCAAGATTAATGAAATGTTTCTAAATATGGCCTATTGTTGTCTAATGTCCTAACTTATTCCATCTTATAGGGGAAATTAGGTCTCACTTGAAACACACAATAATTCCCATTTAATAAAGCACAACATGTTAAACATTTTAGTGGGGATCACATTCGTTATGATATTATTAGCATCCACTTAAACCACAGATGAATAAAAAATAAGCATAGATCACCCAAATATAGTACAAATAGAAACACATAGGTAGAATAATAATCCATTATACTAATAACATGCATGGTATTACATAACTCTAATGTAGAGAGAACACCAAAAGATGATAATAGAAGCAATCCCTCTTACAACTTCTCCCTAGTATTAAATCTATTTAAGTAACTTATAAACCTTTCATATATACGAAACTATAATGGCTTAAAAAGACTCAAAATTATAATATAGAATCTACCAACTATACTCAACACACAAATAACATACAAAAAATCTATCTTTTTAGAGAAATACACAAGTGAAAAGAATATATAACATAATTTCTTAACCTTATATACTTAGCCTTTCATGGATTAACATATTCAACCTTCTACATATTTACTCCTACAAATTTATATTTTTTCAAATTTCGTTAAGCTTTTCTCTATTCTAAAACTTAGGGACTCCACCATGTCTTCCAAATCACCCCTAAGTTGCTCCTATGCTTCATACTTTTATGACCAATATTTAAAAGTTGCCTTGAAAAAAATAGGCATTTCATATCAAAATATCAATTTTTTTCAAATATCAAAATATCATTTTTTTCAAATATCAAAATTTTTATCTCCCTCACATTGCAGGGTTTGTGGAGGGGAAAGGGCGTGACCATGCTATGGTAGGTCTGATCTGGTACATCTGGTTGAGTTTTTCTAGGGCCGAAGGAGGAAGGGTGCGACCATGATGTGGAATGTCTAATCTAGTACATTTGGTTGGGTTTTTCCAGGGTAGGAGGAGGAAGGGCATGACCATACTATGGTAGGCCTAATCTAATACATTTGGTTGAAGAAAAGAAATTAGAACCTGGTGATTTCTTCCTTGCACAAAAGGAATGTTCATAAGATTCACCAAACCTATGGGCGATGATCCATCCATCTCTCTTCACAACTTCAAAATACTTCTATACAAGTGGAACGAGGCACTGAGGAGGCTATATGGTCAAGATTCCACAGAGGAATACAAAGCCGAAGGAGTGGGTGATAATGGTTGCACCAATTAAGATTTGACCTGTATTATATATAAACAAGACTGACGTTGTAGTCTAACCATGAGTTGAAGCACTTGTCACCAAAATGACATAGGGTCAAACCCAATAGGAATGCTCCATGATAAAGTAAACATGTAAAAGAGAAAAGTGTGTGAAATATGTTGACTCTTCAATGACATAAAAGTAAGAAAAAGTAACTAATTTAAAGAGAATATGCATGATCTTATTGTTGTGTATTCTTATGTGAGTTATTATGTGGAATTTAATTTTCCTCAAGGGATATTCTTATTAGAAAATTATTGTGTGTTTATGCTGGGAACATCTTCTTACAAAAAAGAAGGAAACAATACCAGATTTGATTAATGTTATTGAACTTATCTCCATGCCTAGGGTCTTAATCTTGGTAATCTCTTTGAAATGGGCATGGTAAGTGCCAAATAAATGTTTAAAAAAGGAAAAACATAGATACATGAAGTTTCAAACCCATATTTTTATCTAAGCACAAGTAGGGATTGAAGGGTTCGATACTTGTGCTGAAATACTTAAACGCATTTGGGTTTAACAACTAGAAAAATATTCTATTAATGATAGATAGTTCTCAATCTTTGTTTCTAAGATTACCCTTTTACCAAAGTTTCCCTACATATTGAAGCATATATATTTTAATATAATTCCCTTCTAGCATGGAATTATTCTTTAGTTATCACATCACCACCTATCAAGAGTAAAATAGATTGAAATATGGTGTTGGAAACATAAGTTTTAACAAAAAATCTTTGGAGACATGTCTGAAGAGGAAGAAAGAATTGAAGAAATTATATTAATGTCCACCAGTGGCAAAAATTTCTCCACACGACTAGGAAGAAAAATGTTTGGCAACAACAATAAAGAGTGCCTAAAGCATCTTCAAAATAGTCTAAAACCCAGCCTAAAGGAGAAAAAATGAAACAGTATACATCAAGATAAAAATTGGGCAAACCTGAAAAAGGAGGCATCCAAAATAATAAACCTGAAAAGGGAGGGTGAGGAAATTCTAAATAATGAACTAGATATTACATTGAAAAGAAGTACCCCGCAGTGATTCTGCACCGAAAAGGGTCCTTCAGAAATTACCTAGGATTACAGATGCTGAGGAGTAGCACCCTAGGATCATAAGAGTACTCATTATCCCTGCCCACCATCACAAACATGCCAATGTTGAGCCTGAAAATATCCTCTGGAGAGTAGCCTAAAAGGATTGGGCTATCCTATCCTATCCAATGGGAGAGAAGTTAGGAACCTTGTTCCTCTTATAACATCCAAGTTTGATGAATTAGCTAGGGAGGGGCAGAAACCTAGTGATGAAAATTTGTTGCCATGAGCCATGTTGAGAATGAGGAAACATAGCAGTTCCTTTACACTAGGTGGAAGGATGGTAAGAAGAGATGGCCCCATGATCTCTTGTTTTGGGAGGAATCACACCATGGATTTATTATTACCCATGTCTTTGACACCAATATCAAACATATTCTTAATGCATCATGTGGTTAAGAGGGCTTGAAAGGAGGAGGTAATTAACCTAGTTAACCTTGAATTCCATGTAAGGCTCTCTGTCTAAAAGTAGTCATCTCCAAATATATAGGGCTAGGCATATATGGTGTGGGTAACAAAATAAGGTAGCAAGGGACCTACTAAAGTCTTTGTGTAAGTGGTGAAATATTACTAGATCTAGTAATATATGGAGTATCAGAGAGTGAAGTGCTCCATGCAGATATTGTTGCTACCATTCTTTGGAATATCTATAGATTTTTTTTATTATAATCCTGAGGGTGTGTTGATTGCCAAGTTGTCTTAGAGAGAGTGAGAGTATATGAATGCAGTTGCTAAGTAGGAATATTTTTCATTTTGTTGTTGTTTGTATATGTTATTGCTTATGCTCAAAATTTATGTTGTTAGTGGTGCTATTACCCACCTCTTCAATAGATTCAATAAGCTTCCAACTAGTTCACAACACCTTCCAAAAAAGTGCCTTGTGTGCAACCTGTAGATTGATGAATCACTGTTCATGGTAGAAGTTTTTGTGGGTGGATGATACTTTCAAAAAGCTATAAGATGTAATACCACTTGGCATCTCAGGTAGATAAAACAAGTTAGGAAGTTTTGTATGTAGTTGTGGCTCTCATGTAGACAAAATGGTGAAAATAATTGTTGACTGTGATGGCTGCACATTGAGAGATTGATGTGCATCCAAAATTTTAAAACTAATAGCCCTTGAAAAACACTCAAGCCAGAACACCCTTGTTGACATTCATGTTTTTCAAATACAGAAGTCTGTCCATCAATGTCGAGATTGCATTTAACCACATTTATTTGATCTATATCAAGAATACTCATATGTATTCAGCGAGATCAAATTCGTATGCAGCCTCTTCAAAATAATTTCTACCTTCAGGAAACACTGGTGGCAAGGTACATATTTTGTTGAGTAGTAGTAGGATGATATGAGACCATAGTTTCCATACACCATATGTATCCATATGAAACTTATTAAGCACCATCCATACACATCTTTAATGACACTCATCATGTACATCCATATAAGGTTTGTTCAATTCCAACATTATTCTTTTATGGATAGATGAACAAAACCTATGTTAGGAAAAGTAGAATTTTTCTCCTGTACATATGCATCTGAGAAAATTGTTAGTAGAGCCAATAACATATTTATTTGAATTGTTATCCAACTAAGATAATTCAATGAAGTAAATTTATTGGAGCCCACAATTTTGGCACCTCTGCAATTACCAGGTTCAACCATTGTAACGTTTTGATAGTTTCCAATAGGCCAACCTCTGAAAATCTACTTCTACAAAAATTGATACCTGTGCCAACTCTTACCCAAGTGATCATGTAATGGAAGTCTTTATCTAACACAATATTTCAAGTAGCTAAAATCATTCCTTCCTATTCTATTTCTTACCACTTAACAATTTACGGAACTTGACATTGAATTTTATTCATTTATGGTCCAATCTAGTCTACCCAGGTGGTATATGTTATCTTCACATTACTTTCTTGTTGTTGGAGATCTATCTCTGGAAATGGAAAATCCACTTCCAATAGAGATACCAATTATTGAAATACTGTAAACCATTTTGCATCTGTTTTTTAACACACTCAGTGGGAGTATAGATAAATGATGTAGCAATACTTACAAACATTCTCGCCAATGAGCACTACCTCTCCGGTCTGCCTATGTATCTCTAGCTTGTAAGCACTACCAATTTTCTTGATATCCACAGTGATTTTTGTGGTAGAGTAATCATATGCATTATTGGCTTAGGGAATTTTGGTTCAAGTACTACAAATTGAATTAGGTCCCTCTTAACATCTAAGGTTGTGAGGATTCTATCTTGGCCTTTGCTCTGATTTCCAACCTTAGTACATAGTTCTTTCTGAAGATGCATGGATTCTTTTCTTTTTTTTCTTTTTTAGCATATTTTCAAAATAGGTCACTTTATTCAAGAGTAGGAGGTTCTTTCTGAATCCCTAAGGTAGTAGGTTGTGTTTGTACTAATGCAGTGGAGGACAACTGATCTATTTTTTTGAGGAGATGCCATTTATAAGACTCTTCTTGATTGGCCTTCTTGCTAGTTTCCCCTGCCTTAGAAATTAAATTCACTTGAATGATTGGCCTTTTGTCCCCTCTCTTCTGATACACTATCCCTTTAGAGGCTACAGTGTTGGATGTTGTAGGTTTTTGATTCAAATAATAAGAAGGCAAAACCTGATGTAATTGTTCCCAAGAATCCAATTTCACTGCTTCTTCCAAAAGTTCATCTTCCTAATGCTTGTATGATGATATTTCTCATCCTGGTTATCATCCCATGAGGATAATACCTCAAGCTAATTCACTTATGAGGGTCTAATGAACTTAACATGTCATATTCAAAAATTAACGAAATCATTGTCTTCACTATGAAAGGACCCACCTCCTGTGGTACCTTGAATGTTATTGAGCTCTTATTTTTGACAAAATGGACCTAATCATAGTCTATTATTTACCTGATGAATTCTAGTGATAAAATTCTCATTGTATGGAATGCAGGGTGGAGGTATGGTTGTGTTTATGAAAAATACACTTTGATTATTGTGTAGCCCTCCAATTGAAGAGGTAGCAGTCTCCCTGCACTTGCCAGAGCATTATTTCCCATTTTTGGAAATGGACTTTGGGAGCTTGTTTATTGTAAATGAGTGTCTATTCGCAAAGACTGCTCACTTCTTAGAGGGTCCTCCATCAAATTACCTAATCCATGAAGAGGAGGATACTTTCTCATTCGAGCATCCATATCTATAAAACCATTTTTCATAAGATATTGGCTCAATGAAACCAAGATGTCAAAATCAGGGACTTCTACATGTCAATACATATAATAGGTCATGCGCTTTCTTCAAGGTACCTACGATTTCATGCTTTCATGTACTTCTTCTCCTAGGAGTTCTTCAAGCATGAAAGCTTCAAGTGTGATGTACCCCTACAATTTATTTTACTAGCAGGTCTGTATAGCTTCTTCATAATAGACAATCTATCCAAACTTTACATATGTCTTGTTCACAACTTCGTTTGTGAAAAAATCTATAAAATTATCATCGCTTTACTAAGGATACAACATACTGCTATTGTATTGCAATGATATCGTACATCATGTTGGACTAAAAAGAAACCATAAATGATGTTGAGCTGTATATGCTAAGAAGCCATACATAGGGTATTGCTATATTATGTTTGATGCCATATATAAATGACAAGGTATTCGTCACCCATGTGTTGTTGTTCCATTTGCTTCCACATGACATAGGACAACATTCTAAATTACACCATTGCTGCTAGTGGCTTTTGACAATCCACTATTTCTGCTAACACTACGACTTTATCTATTCACAACATCTAGTTCTCTTTTTTTCAATCTTCCTTTATCATACTCATGTATATCTATTGCGTGCAATTCTTGTCAAACTGTCACAGGCATGTTGACCAATTGTTACTTTCATACAAGGATTTTCTCATGTTTAGATTGACATATGCATTATTGTCCAAAGATATTTAGTCCAAGAACCTATCTCTGAAAAGATATCAATTCCTTGCAAGGTTTGATGAGATTAAGGCGAGATTGTCACCCTATTCTTGTCAAGATATACTGTTACATTATTACTACCAAAGTGAATAGTGCGACTATATTTCAATCAAGGTCAAAGATGTAAAATTCTTGTAGTAATGAGTTGCATCTGAGTGAATGTATTTCATATATAAGATTTGGTTGTATATGATGTTGCCTTTACTTAGCACTGCCATATATAAAATACACTTCTAAACTATAGCAAATTCATACAGTCTCAGAATATATATCTAGCTCTAGATATAATACATTCACTATGCAAATTAAGGTCTTTCACATAGGATTTTCAAATGGCTTAATTTTGCAACTCAAAAATAAGACATATTCGTTGTTCCAACTAAGAGGACTAAGATTTTAAAACAATCTATTTCTTTGGAGGTTCATAAGGATTACAAGAGGACTACTTAAAATGTTGGTTGGATAATACTTAAGGTGAATTGGAGCTCAAATAGTTATTGTAGAACTTGCCATCAGGAGTCTTACAATTGTCACAATGTTGTACCATCAACATCTATACTCTATCCAAGATTTGGTCAACTTAAGCTAGCGGCAGAAAGCTATGCACCTCTTGTCTTCAGTCATGATAAATCAGATTGGTAATTTTGACTTACAATAGTAGCATGATCCCTTCAACATATAAATTCATCTCCTGAATTTGCAAAGGGTGTTTGGTCTATTGTCCAAACTGAAACTCATGTTGTTCTAGGAATATACACACATGGAATATAATTTTTAACTTCTACATTCAACAAATGATGTCCATCTTCTCTTTAAATAATAAATAGTTATCTAACAATGACAACACATACTTCACATCTAGAAAAGGTAACATATTGACCCTTAATGAAGTGTGCTCAACCAACAGTGAATAGGATAAGAATGCAGCCCAAAGAGAAGGTAACTTGACCTTATTAATGGCCAGAAATCCACATCCTTTCAAAGATGAGAACCTCTAATAAAAGAGTAAATTCCATAGGTCGACTTCTAGACTCATTGTTGAGTCTACATAGAACAAATATAAACTTCAGAACTCTACCTTCACCTATTTTATGTTTCCTAAGCATTCAAGATATTATTATAGGCCTTGGGCACCTGTGGTAACAATCTGAGTGGTGGAGACTTGAGAAGAGGGTATTTTCTCTTAGCCCTCCTACCAGGTCTTCACAACCAGCTGTACCTACAGATTTCCCCGCAACCCTGAACATAGATCCAAATTATATCAGAATATACATAAAACACCCTTACTTACCTCTCCACCAGAGGCCTAAGATTGCAAGAGATCTGAGCCAAAACTTCCCTAAAGCCTTGTAGTTGTCTGCCTTAGAACTGCAACTTTGTCTCCAAGGAAAACTCACATCTTTTGACAAAGTCTGTTGTCATATTATAGACGTTTGTAGATGGAAGAGACCATGGAGACTTATCTACAAACCTCACTTTGTGATTTCTTATCAATTAAAAGCATATGGTGGTATAATTCTTCTTTGGATCAAACAAATTTTTGCTAGTGACAAAAATATGGTGATTAATGTTCCTATCCCATGGTTGCACAAGAATTGAACCTAGGTCTATGAATGATTCATCTACAAACACATGAAGTATTTATTTCCAAAATGGAAAGACACGTATCAACATGTAACTGATTTCTTCTTGTGCATATTGAACACTTTATATCATTCCTATGCCCAATTTTATTTGGTGTCTTTCCTTAGTAATTGTTCCATCGGTGTGATAACTTCACATTGTCTCATATGAACTTCATATAGTAGCCTATATGCCCCAATGTGGGATGAAACTGTCTTAGAAACATATGGTCTTTCATATCCATAATTGATGAAATCTTTGCAAGACCTAGTAGTAGACCCTTTATGCAAATAATATGGCCCAATAATTTGCCAAAATGAGTGCCAAAGATAAAATACTTAATATTTAGTGAAATTTGGATTTTCTAAATATGAGTGGTGGAGATTTTAGAAGAAGGTCTTTTCTCTTATCCCTCCTACCAGGTATTCACAACCAGATGTACCTACATCTTTCCCTATAACCCTGAAAAGAGATCCAAATTATACTAGAATATACACTAAACACCCTTACTTACCTCTGCACCAAAGGCCTAAGACTGTAAGAGATCTGAGACAAAAATACCTAAAGCCTAGTAGTTGTCTACCTTAGAACTGTAGCTCAGTCTCCAAGGAAAACTCACTTGTTTTGACAGAGACTACAGTCATATTACAGAGATTTGTATATGGAGGAGACCATGGAGACTTATCTACAAACTTTAGTTTGTAATTTCTTATCAATTAAAAGCATATGGTGGTATAATGTGGTGGTATCATTTATTTGGATCAAACAACTTTCTGCTAATGAAAAAATTAGGGTGATTAATGTTCCTATCCCATGATTGCACAAGAATTGAACCTAGGGATATGAATGATCCATCTACAAGCACATGAAGTATTTATTTCCAAAATGGAAAGACACGTATCAACATGTAACTGATTTCTTCTTGTGGGTATTGAACACTTCATAGCATTCCTATGTCCAATTGTATTTTCTTTCTTTCCTTAGTAATTGTTCCATCGATGTGATAACTTCATATTGTCTCATATTAACTTCATATAGTAACCTATATGCCCCAAGGTTAGATGCAACTACCTTAAAAACATAGGATCCTTCATATCCATAATTTATGTAATATTTTCAAGACCTACTAGTAGACCCTTTATGCAAATAGTATGTCCCAATAATGTGCCAAAATGAGTGCCAAATATACAATACTTAATATTTAGTGAAATTTGGAATTTCTAAATCTGAGTGATGGAGGCTTGAGAAGAGGGTCTTTTCTCTTGGACCTCCTACCAGGTCTTCACAACCATCTGTACCTACAAATTTCCTTGTTTCCCTGAACAAAGAACCAAATTATTTCAGAATATACACAAAACACCCTTACCTCTACACCAGAAGCCTAAGACTGCAAGAGATCTGAGCCAAAACTGCCATAAACCTTTGTAGTTGTCTTTCTTAGAACTATAGCTTTGTCTCCAAGGAAAAGTCACATATTTGAGAGAGACTGCAATCATATTACAAAGATTTGTAGATATAGGAGACCATGGAGACTTATCTACAAACTTCACTTTGTGATTACTTATCAATTAAAAGCATGTGGTGGTATAATGTGGTGGTATAATTCTTCTTTGTATTAAACGAATTTCTGCTAGTGAAAAAAATAGGTTGATTAATGTTCTTATCCCATGGTTGCACAATAGTTGAACCTAGGGCTATGAATGATCCATCTACAAGTACATGAAATATATATTTCCAAAATGGAAAGACCCGTATAAACATTTAACTGATTTCTTCTTTTGGGTATTGAACACTTTATAGAATTCCTATGTCCAATTGTATTCGGTGGCTTTCCTTAGTAATTGTTCCATCAGTGTGACAACTTCACGTTGTCTCTGATGAACTTCATATAGTAGCCTATATTCCCCAATGTGGGATGCAACTATCTTACAAACATAGGATCCTTCATATCCATAATTTATGGAATCTTTGCAAGACCTACTAGTAGACCCTTTGTGAAAATAATATGGCCAAATAATGTGCCAAAATGAGTTCCAAAGATACAATACTTAATATTTAGTGAAATTTGGAGTTTCTAAATCTGAGTGGTGGAGGCTTGAGAAGAGGGTCTTTTCTCTTGTCCCTCCTACCAGGTCTTCACAACCAGTTGTACCCATAGCTTTCCCTGCAGCCCTAAATAGAGATCCAAATTATATAAGAATATACACAAAACACCGTTACTTACCTCTGCACCATAGGCCTAAGACTGCAAGAGATCTTAGCCAAAACTTCCCTAAAGCCTCGTAGTTGTTTGCCTTAGAACTGCAACTCTATCTCCAAGGAAAATTCACATCTTCTGAGAGAGACTATGGTGATATTACAGAGTTTTGTAGATGGAGAAGACATTGGAGACTTATCTACAAACTTCACTTTGTGATTTTTTATCAATTAAAAACATATGGTGGTATAATGTGGTGGTATAATTCTTCTTTGGATCAAACAACTTTCTACTAGTGACAAAAATAGGGTGATTAATTTTCATATCCCATGGTTGCAAAGGAATTGAACCTAGAGCTATGAATGATCCATCTACAAGCACATGAAGTATCTATTTCTTCAACATGTAACTGATTTCTTCTTGTGGGTATTGAACACTTTATATCATTCCTATGTCCAATTGTATTTGATGCCTTTCTTTAGTAATTGTTCCATTGGTGTGACAACTTCACGTTGTCTTAGATGAAATTCATATAGTAGTCTATATGCCCCAATGTGGGATGCAACTGTCTTATAAACATAGGATCCTTCATATCCATAATTGATGCAATCTTTCCAAGACCTACTAGTAGACCCTTTGTGCAACTAATATGGCCCAATAATTTGCCAAAATGAGTGCCAAAGATACAATACTTAATATTTAGTGAAATTTGGAGTTTCTTAAATTGATTAATCACCAATATTAGGATTTATATGTAATATTTTAACCAGTTGAATATAATCTAGTCATCTAATTATACCTCTAGCAACCTATGGATAAACTCTTTAAATGTTCTCGAAACAATTCAAGAGAATACAACTAGTGCATTATTTAAACCAAATGGCATGACTATATATGAAAAGGATCCCTATTCTATCTTAAATGACATTTTGGTCCTATCCTCCTCTATGATATTCAGTTGATGGTGTCTAGAAAACCTGATAGTGAATGTGCAGGCCTATCCAACACCCACATTCTCTGAAACTCCATTATAGAATGGTGTTGGAAGTGGATAATGCATGTGGGATATGTTTAATCCACACAAATCCATGCATAATATGGTGTCAACATTCTTCTTTTATTTTATGACCATTGGGATAATCTACTTTTATTCATCCACAAGAAAAATAATCCCATCTTCTAATATATGGTCTAGATCCTTGTGCACCTTTTCTAGGACCAGGTCTAGCTTCCCCATGCAACCTCTCCCTCCAAATAGTTAGGGAAGGATAAGGATTGGAGTAGTTATTTCTTTCTGGAAGGCAGGAGAAGTTCAAGTGTATTCAATATATACAACTTATTTTAATGGACTTAGAATCAAGATGCAATTGAATTATAATATCCTTTAAAGAACTTGAAATTCCATTCATTTCCTCAAAGATTCACAGAAATAAGCCTTCATATTCTTTTAGGGGGTCCAAAACCAAAGTAATGGTCTCATGGTCCGAATAATCACCAACGGTTTCCATTTTTGAAAATATTTAGTACCAATATTATAATTATTTGTTTTCAAGGGTTTAGCATAGAAATATGCAACACGATTAGAATCCTTTTCCTAAATCATGAGATTTTCTAGTGTCTCCATAATTGACAATCATTGAAACTCATCCCCTAGCCCTCAACAGTGGGTTAATTGTTATAACTTCACCATTTCCCTATGTTGTGCACATATTCTTTTGTGTGCAATGTTACAATAATGCATTTATTTCTATAAATCCACCATTTTCTTATGTTGTGCACATACTAGCTTACGTGCAGGAACAATAAAATGCTTAAAATAAATAAACTACTTCATGCATTGCACAACACTCTTTATTATCACATTTCCAAAGGTGAAAGTGAACATGGCACATAACTATTGATTGATTTCATCCCAATCTCTCATTTTCATCCATGTTGTCTCCTAAATGTACTAGATTTGTGGGACCAAATCCTTGGTATTGGAAAACTATTGCACCCATTGGGCCCACAATATCTTCATTTTTTCCACTATTGTGCACATAAACCTATGTGCTGATGTAGGTCTTCTATCCCTTTATATTTGTTGCAAAAATCATAATATCCTATGAGTTGGAACCTAATTTTGATGCATTCAACTACCTTCACCCAATATCTATAGTTGTCTCAATCCATAAACCACCATCATGTATGAATTACTTTAAAAATGGAGTCCATAAATTGTATCCTCTTTTTCTTTGGCACAATTTCCTCCATCTAGTTTAAGGATGTATCTACTAGTCTTGTATAATCAAATCTAGGAATGTTTTGAAACTATGATACTTCAATGTATGATTTCAGTAATCCTTACACATCATCTAATGGATGCTTCATACAATTTATTCTTCCAATGGTTCAATAGGAATTTAGAGTCAATATCATAGGAGTAAATTCTCCTCCAACTTAACTCTCCATAGATTTTGGATTGAAATAGTCTTTTTTATGAGTTGTAATATTGTAAATATTATATATCATCAAGCTCTATACCTCATCCTAGACTAGCTCCATGTACTACTCTTTTTCAATTGAATTTCAAATGGTACTTCAAATGTGGTGGTATATTTCTTCTTTGGATCAAACAACTTTTGAATGTAATTCATCCAGTGCTTCAAGATCCCCATGATATCCTTCTTGTTCTTATGAAATTGTTCCTCCATCCATAAGAGGATTGTTATCATTGCCAATAGTCTTATATAATGGTCAACCTTCCATTTATCATCCAATATTTTAACCCTTAGAATCAATCAAATTGGTCGAGCATGGGAAGTTGATTCCAGTAGTCCTCCCAAAATAGAATAGATTACCCTTCTCTAACTTCCCAAAATTAATGTTCTTGGATAAGTGCTTTATTTTCCTAGGAAATATGTGAGCCTTTTAGGTCTCCTTCAAGCTAAATGCAGAGTGAAACTTGGATCCAGAGACACGACAAACCATGGAGAAAAAATGATGGTATTGATGAGTCTTCCTTGTTGATCAGCTGTAATTGTTAGACCACTATCCAAATTCTAGTTATCTACAATGGAAATAATGACTCTAGCTTTAGTTGTAACTTGTATGAATAATGACTCTAGCCATTGTCCTGTTCTTTTCCTATGATTAATTTTGATTTTCTAACTCCAACTAGTTTGTTGTGAAAGTAATTAAAGATTTGATGAAAAACATATAGTTTTCAAAGCTCTTTTCTAAATCTATGTTCTTGAGAAAAATTGTCTTTTTTACTTTAGGCACCATATATTGCTACCGCGTGACATATGTTATGATATAATTGCCTAGATAGACATACATAAGTGTTGTACAACATACAATTTTTTTAAATATGAAGAAAAAAGATTTATAAATACAAAGTTTATTAATTAAGGAAAACTTTTTGAATTCTTAGCTAAGTTATGATTATATTTTAGAAGGGAATTTTGTGTACATTGATGTTGTGTTGTCTCTTTGGTTTCTATTAGGTAACAATGGTTAATAAGGAATGTGTTTTTGAGAAGCAGGCATACATCTTATTCTAGTATCCACAGGGATCTCCATGGTTTTCAGGCATGGCAACAAAAAAGTAGATGTCATTGGGACCTCAAATTTCCATGTTTGATGAATTTAATACCAATGATGATTTTGATTCCTTGTTAGATAAAGAATTTCATGAGTCGAATTCAAATAAACATAAGAAGATAAAGAATGAAGGTGAAGTTATTGCTTTCTATCCAAGTGAAGTCACTAGAACACCTTAGCAGGATACGATGTTTAAGTCTAGCAATGTGCCCTCTCCTACAATAGATATACAAAGTATTCACATGGCTCCATGTTTCTCAATTGAAAAAAGTTGTGTTGTGAAACCAATTTTCTCTTCAAGTTCACAAGTAGTTGGTAAAAGTACTATAGAAGATTCTTCTATGAGTGAGAAAAGGACCTTAGCAGAATCACATTTAGGTATTTGCAAAATAGAGACAAATGATAAAATACCAACACACTAATAGAAATTGATGACCGAGGGAGATGAGGACATGCCAAAGTCTTAAAAGAAAACTAAAAAATAGGGGGATAAAATAAAGCCAATAAAAAGTGATTATCTCAATATGCTAAATTCAAATATGATATGTTCACAAGGTACCCCCAATTCTATTAATAAAGTATTGAGTAATATGCCTAGTAGTCATCATGCCTGTCTTATGCGGTATGTTCAACCTAATCATAATAGTTTTCAAATTCCAGTGAAAGAAAGCACTCCACATAAGAGAAAGAAAAATAAATCACCAAGCAAGGATCATGTTGTGGGTAAAAGGGAAAAGTATGTTATGGGGATTAATACCCCTACAATAGGGAAAAAGGTGGTCCTAAAGCCAGAGACGACACAACTATTGGCTTGTCTGAGAATTTTGTTTCATACACACTTGGGGAACAATTAAAATATTCTACCCTAGACGTTGATCCATACGCCCTTGAACTGGAAATTAAGCAAATACCCCAATATACATGGAAGACAAGTGAAGCAAGACTAAACAACAATTTAGATTTGTCATCTTTCTCTTCACTAGCATCATGAGAAAGGCACCATTCACTATATGTGAAAATGCATAGATAAAAATGATTCAAGGGTTAGTTTTCAGTCCCATCTTTAAAATTCACCAACTCCATGTTTTATGTATTTTCTAGTTCAAACTTGTGAAATGTATTCACTGGATTTTGCTACATAAGAGGTTGTTAAATAATACAAAATATAGATGTCTGGACATAGAAGGTAGTGATGGATTGTGTTTTCGAAAAAACAAAATTTACATTGTTGTTGGTCATTTTTATTTGTGATTTAGTATCGACTCTTCTGCTTCATCAAAATTAAATCCATTTTGTACTGGCAAATAATTGAACACAATGTTTTTTTCCAATGTTTTGTTATCTTAAACTAAATTAATTATTGTCTTATTTTTTGGTGTCCACTACTAAAAAGAGACATTCTTATTGTGGTAAGTTTCAAACATTTTCATTGGTTGGTTACTGTCATGTTTTGAGTGCGGACTTGTGAAATTTTAAATTGCATGTTTCCCTGGTCATTGTCTCTCGCTAACTTTTTTTTCTTTTATTTTTCTAGTGGTTCATGATCCTCGAAGATTCATGTTACATTTGCACAAAAGTTTAGATATCATTCATATATCTAAATTTTTTAATTTTTTATTTGAATTTTTACATGATAAAGGAAAGATAAAGGTCCCAATTATAAAAAGTCACTCAACAACAACAACATTTATATATTTTTTTTTCACTCAAACTGTAACATATTGCATTTGTCTTCATCAATGCTCTTCTTCCATATGCTATTTCATTTACGATGTTTCCTTTACAACATCTGGTGCAATTGATAGCTATAGGTCATTTATAGGCCATAAATGTCTTCAAAGTTTTACTTCTAATTCAACATTCAACTGAACATATTGAGTCTTTTATACGTAACTATTTTTCCCTCTACCCACTTTTCATAACTTCCATAACCATTAGATAGGTACCTACAATGTCAATGCTATTTTTCTTGTTTAGTAAAATATTTCTGAACACTTTTCTAATTTTTATAATTTATTTAAAATTATAGAATTTACAATTTATAAAGTTTCAAGGTCTAATTTTTTAAATTATAATTCTTTAAAGGGTGTTAGCTCAATGGCAGGGCACCTGCTTTAGATGCACGGGGTTGGTGGTTCGATTCCATCATGCCCTGATATTGATATGGAATGGTGACTATCAATTTTTGGTGACAGAGGTTCTTTTGACCATCACCAATGAGCTTTTGGTGACATTTTTCGACCCTCACCATAATATGAAATGGTGACAACCAATGAACACCACCATATATACACATCAATAGTGACGGTCATGAAAGTTCCATCACCATAAATCAGTATTGTTGATATGAAATGGTGACGACCACTATCTATCATTATAGTCATTATTCGTGATGGACCTTGAGTGTCACCAATAAGCTTATCTTGACATTTTTTTACCCTCACCAAAATATGAACTGGTGACAATCAATGAACGTCACCAAATATATGCATCAACAATGATGACCATGAAAGGTCCATCAAAATAAATTGTTGTTGTTCATATGAAATGATGATGGTCACTATCTGTGATTATAATGATTATTCATGACAGACCTTGAATGTCTCCAAAAACCTATACTTTTGGTGACACCATCTTTGGTGACGTTTAGGTTTTTAGTGACTGAGGCTAAAGGCTGTCACCATTGCTCATATGAAATGGTAACGATTATTATCCATCATTATAAATAATTATTGGTGATGGACCTTGAATGTCACCACAACACTATACTTTTGGCGACACCACCTTTGGTGACGTTCAATTTTTGGTGACGAAGGCTCTTTTGACCATCACCAATGAGCTTATGGTGACATTTTTCACCCCTAACAAATGTCCTTTTCCTTGTAGTGCCACCAAGTCCTCTCTTGCAAGAATCTATGCATACTACAAACTATCTTTCCAGATTTGCAATCTGTAGCACTGGTGCATGTGTCAACAATTGCTTAAGCTGCTCAAAAATAGCCTCATACTCCTCAGTCCATTCAAACTTCTTACCTTTCCTTTGAAATAATGTAATAGGATAAGAAATCTATGAGAAGTACCTGATGAACCTCCAGTAATAGGCCGCCAATCCCATGAAAGATCTCACCTCATCCACATTCCTGGGATCTACCCACTCCATGATAACCCTTATCTTTTATGGATCTACTGCAATTCCCTCCTTGTACACAACATGTCCCAAGTAATGTACCTTAGTCTGAAAGGAATTTCACTTGCTGAGGTTAGCATACAACTGATGCTCTCTCAATAACCTCAACACTATTGCTAAATGCTCGACATGCTCTTCCTCATTTTTAGAATATACCAATATGTCATTAATGAACACAATAACAAACTTGTTCAAATACAAACGCAACACACTATTCATCAAGCACATAAATGTAGCTAGAGCATTATTCAAACCAAATGGAACTACAACAAACTCATAATGCCCATACCTGGTCCAAAATTTTTTCTTGTTAAATGTCCTCCTCTTTGATGCGTAATTGATGATATCTGGATCTCAGATCAATCTTCGAGAACACCACTGCTCCCTTCAACTAATCAAACAAGTCATCAATCCTCGGCAATAAATACATGTTCTTGATGGTCACTTTGTTCAACTTCATGTAATCAATGCACAATCTGAGAGTACCATCCTTCTTTTTCACAAAAAATACCAGTGCACCACATTTTCTTTCTCCTCTGCATTCTAAGGCCTTGTTCTTTTCAACTATCATTTACCTTTACCTTTACCTTTCCCTTTCCATCCTTTTTTAGATTCATTATTACGCTTTGAACATTCATAACAATGCTTCAATTTCCCAATAACTTCCTCAAGTCACTGAGGTTCATCATAATCAATCCGATCTCTAACTGCTAATGGCAATCCACTGAAAAATCATTGAACTTTAGCCTTCTCATCTTTAAGATACAGTACATACCTCAATAGCTCTAGAAATTTGGTTATGTACTCTGCATCTATCATTGATCCCATCTTTAGCTCATAAAACTCTTTGGCCTTACTGTCGTAGTACCTTTCTGACAAGTATTTCTTCATGAAAAGCCTTTTGAGCTCATGCCAACTCAATTCATATATCCTTATGTCTTTGACCCGCTTCACAACTTCCCACAAAATGTATGCTTTAACTTTCAAGATGAAGATCGCTACTCTGGCCTTCTTGCAATCTGTGTAATTATGAAAGTCAAATAATTTGTTCATCCCAAGTATCCAGGGCTCTGCATCTTTTGACTTATTCACATCTCCATCAAAAGTAGGTGGCTCCACTTTCTCAAACTCATCTATAAATTATCCCCTATCACTCCTTTGGTAAGGATGATAACGATGACGATCATGATGTTTATCCAAACCAGAACTAGAATAGTATAGGTATCCATCACCTCTCTTGTTCGAAGTATCCAACAACTTGCCATCTATAATAATGTCATCTCTATCTAAAATGTGATCACCATGAGACCTACTACCATATGCCCCATTATTTTTTTTCATGCTATCCATCGATGATCCAATGTGGCCCTTACCAGTGCAATTCTGACAAACTCTGAAGAAATATAGCATTTACCTCAAATTGTTTCTCTTGTGCTTGTATGATTCTTTCATTGGCTACCTTACAACTCCTTATTTCTTCCTTAAATCTTCTCAATGTGTCTGCCAAATCAGAAGAGTGCCCAACACCACACTACTCATTTAATTCATATGGAGAGTCTTTGTAGTCTACCATATTGCCAGCCCTTTGATCTTTCTCCTGCAAGACATACTATGTCAGTTAAACCAAATCAAAATAAACCAATGTACCTTAGCATAGTTCGAGGAGGATGTCTCATCTACAAGATCATCAAATCAGCGTGATACATGTATAACATAATCATAATAGCATATAGACATATAAAAATAAGTGCATCAACACAAAAACTTCATTCTAGCTAGAGCCCAGTCATCAATGCATGACCATATCAATTACACATAACATAACCTCATGCATGAAAATAACCATTATGCCACTGTACACATGGCCACTTGCAAACATCAACATGCATAAGCAATGCATAATCAACCACACACACGCATGAACACATATAATAAAGCATAAGAGAACAATAATTGAGACCAAGCTTATGATACATGGAACCAAGCATAAAATAATATAACCAAGCATACAAGGATATATCCAAGCATACAAAATGATACATTTAAGTGACATATAAAAACATGTAACCAATCATACACTCATGAATATTGTTGGGACAGGGTCCCCTGGGGTAAATTTTGACATTAATTTTTTTATAATTATAAAGTCCCCGCATTTTGTGGGAGCGAAGCGTGAAGGTCATAGGAGTCAAAAGAGTATTATCCCGTTAGTTTGTTAGAATATAGGAGGTTTTGTGACCTGCCCATGGTTCACGAACCAAGGTATTGTAAAAGAGAATATAAAGGAGTCATAGAGAGTCTAAGAGAGAATAAGAGGATAAAATATCATTGTAGCGGAAAGAAAGCTAAGGAAGGAAAGTTTGTTTCTTGTACTTAGGTGAAGGGGAAGTCTCATGTGGCTAAGTGTGCGGAGACTTTGGTAAGTCTATCGGTTGAGTGCGTAGGGAAGAAGAGTATGTAACAACAAAGAATACATCTAATAAAGACTATTCTGAGCTATACTTGTGTATCTGAGCATCTTTATTTACTTATGAAATTTCTATATATTCACTCTGTTATTATGAATTTATATGAAGTAATGCTTAATTTATGCGTGAAGGTAGCAGATATTCTTATTTACTTATTGTTATGAATGTTTAAAGCATTTCGTGAAGGTTTAGATTCTGTTTCTGCGAGTTACTGCAATTATTTATATTAAGGGTTAGGGTTTGCAAAGGCTAAAAGAAGCCCTAGAAGCCGCAAGAACCCATCACATTGACCTCTGGATGTAGAAACCTAGTTTTGTCATCCCCCAATACTACTTCGGGTGAGACTGCAACCTGCGCTACACGGGTCGTTGCCAAAAGGGACAACAATTAGGGTTTTGTTGGTTGGCGCAACTAACTTTGAACCTGGGTCAAGAGCCCTCAAGCCAACAAATGGTTTTGTTGGCGGAACCAGGATCTATCTGAGGAATGTGTGATGTCGAATAAATGGTTCCCAAATAAGAAAGAAATCAAGAAGTGGATAGATCGGAAGCTGTACGAATTCACAGCTCAGGAAATCAAGAATCTGTGTCTGTCCAAGGAAGAGTGGCTGAATAAATATCTATATACTGATGAGCATGAAATTTTCTTGTATGATTTTCCGTGCGAATTACACTAGTGGTTGTCAAAATTGGCATATAGTTAGGGCACGTGGAAGTTGGACAACCCTATTGTGTGGACCCCAGCACTAGTGAAGCACTTAGAGGCTTCAGAAAACAAAATTGCGCAGGCTGTTGATCACTAGATCGACAATATTCTAGGAGGATTCATTACCGAATTCGAGATCAATACATCCACTAGTTATAGCGAAGTAGAGCGGAGATTTTTCAAGGCGCCAAGAGGTAAGTATTTGAAATCCCTGAAGACTCGGATTAAAATTCTATTGTGCGAAAAAAGGGTTATGCCACTAAATTAATGTTTAGAAGAGATCTGACGGGAGCTACGTGAAGTGGGAAAACATTTAGAAGAGACCTAGATTTAGGTGTTGAATACAATCCTTTGATAGGAGCATCTAATAGTGACAAAGAAAGTAGTGTTCTGAGGACCCCATTAGGTGCACTACAAGCAGTAAGACAAGGTATCACAGGGATACTGAATCCATGCACTCCACCTCCACCATCACCTCTGCCTCACACACCTACACATACATGTCCACCTCCACCTTTGCCTCCATCATTTAACATGGTGAACACGATGAAGATGCCCATGTTTAAGGGTTTGGGGACTAAGGACCTTGAAAAATTCTGGTTTGTCACAGATGCTATATGGAAGGCACAACAGATTACAAACAGTGACATAAAGAAAGTGCAGTCGGTTATCGCACTACAGGATAGAGCACTGAGCTGGTATATCAAGTCTTGTTTGGGTAAACCCAATGTGAATATTCTGGAAACACAAAAGTGTTGAACAATGAGTTTAAGAAGCCTAAATCACAAGCCCAGTCAGTGACAAAGTTTAAAGAGATCCAGTAGAGGGTAAATGAGTCCACGTGAGACTTTGATCAAAGACTAAAGTGTCTAATTCAGCAGGCTAATATGAAGATCACAGATGATCATCACAGAGAATGGCACATTGCTTCACTATTGCCTCATCTGAGATTACCACTGTCTCAACAAAAAATAGGAACGCAAGGTGACGCCTTGGAGATTTCCATGAGGTTGGAGGCTTCACCTGTGCAGGATACAAATATAGGGGTGAAACAGATTCAATCACAGTTTGCTAGCTTACACATGGAGTTGTAGAGTCTCAAGAAAGGAAAGGAAGTCCAGCCAGAGGTGCATGTAGAAGTTTGGTGCTTGAAATGCAAGGGCCATGGTCATGATAAGGACCATTGTCTGGTCTATCAAAATTATCTTATAGGGGGAGGCCCTATCCCGATGAAGCCAGAAAACACCACTGGGTTGAGTACAGGAGTAGCATTATGGTGCGCTATTTGTCAAATTTCTGGGAAAAATGCGACAGATAATTGTCATCTTCTGTAAAAAATTGTCCAGACCCCATAGCAATTGTTTTGCACTTTTTGCAAATCGGTAGGACATGATGAGTTGAACTTCCGAAGCTATGAACTGATTATGGAAAGGACCCTTAAATATAGGATGCAGGCAGAAGATCAGCCTCAAGATTAGAGAGAAATTGCGGCGCGTGAAGGATTTCAAGGCCAAGGAAGAGGGCGAGGAGGAGGAGATGGAAGGTGTTCTGGTCAAATCATCTCTTACAATTGCGGAGAAGTAGGTCATTTCGCACGTGACCGTGAGAATCCAACAAACCCTTCCTGTGAGTATTGTAGGTAGTTTGACCATGTCATAGAAGATTGCCCGATACTTATAGTGAAGATGAAAAAAAATAAGTCTCAGACCCAGTAACCTACACAAAACATCCATATGATGAGGTCAGAGCCTCGTGAAGATGAGCCTAGTGTTAATATTGTTACATGAAGTGGTATCGCCATTGGAGAAGACAAGGGGAAGCAACCAAAAGTTGATAGATGGGTATGCAAGGCTGCTGAAAAAGAAGTGGGGTTCAATTTAAGCAAAGCAAAGGAAACCTTTATGGAGGTTAAGAAGAGCTTCATGGGAGCCTATACATCCGGAAGTCAGGGAAAATTCAGAGGAAATGATAATGCGCAGGACGTAGACCATTCATTGTTAGCGACATTTTTGAAGACTTGTATGAACCTTCTAAGGGATAGGAAGGTGGTGGAAGGGATACAGGAACTAATAGATAATTGTATGGGTAAAAATAAACATCTGATGGAACAGGGCACAATATGCAAAGTAGGAAAAAGAAAGAAGTAAACCAGTCGTGAGATGAGACTGACTGTGCAAATTGGAGAGTACAAAATGGATCATGTAATTCTTGACCTAGGATCTGATGTGAATGTTTTGCCAAAGAAAACTTGGGAGAGAATGGGGAGACCTATGCTGCAGTGGTATCCTATCCAACTACAAATGGAAAATCAACAAAAGATCATTCCTATAGGGTGCCTATATAGGGTAACGGTAGATATTGAAGGAGCAAGAGCCCTAGATGATTTTGAAGTAATTAAGATAGTTGATGATAGTAAATCATACCCCACGCTACTTGGCATTGATTGGGCCTTCGACATGGATGTGGTCATCAATCTCAAAAAGCGCAGAATGACATTCAAAAGGAAGGAGCTTAGGGTTATTGTTCCACTAGATCCAACATAGGGTGCGCGATATACTGAACCAGTCCGTGATTATGAAGAAGAATATGGCATGGATTAGATCTATAAGATCAATGTGCACGAGGATGATTGGATCAGCCCTACTACAGATGGGGGAATCATGTGGGATAGGGATAGTTCCTCCACATCAAATTATGATGAGGAGCTTGAGCATTGGCACAACCGACTACATGAAGTATCATCATTACGCTGTAATAGGCTTACAAAGTCACTTCGATGCATATCCACAGAGGTACGAAATTTACCTTATTATGATGGTTTAAAAGATGTTAATTTTTTTTTGGATAAGTTTGAAAGGGATGTACTAGAGGAACAACGATTCCAAGCTCTGGATATTGCACTGCGAGCTACGCCTTCTCGTTGGTGGGGTACACATAAGGATAGCTGCGTTGAGGTCTAGGTATGCCAATACCCACTTGGTAGAGAAATACACAAGGAAGGATGATCCACACGAGAATTTGGTGTGATGGATGAAAGGCTGGGGAGAAGAACCACAGTCGGAGTGGGCTCACATATTTTTTCATACTTTGGACACCATCCCAATGAACTGGTATTTGGAAATTGAGCTACAACACGGGACGACCGAATCAGATATCCTGAAGGAAATCTTTTTGTTGACTTTCAACTTTGAAGATGGGTTTTAATGCATAGATGAAGCACTATAGACGATCAAAGTTGCGATATTCAAGATGCCTGAAGAGCCAATTGTGTGGGTACAACCAGATTAGAGTACGCAGCTATGCCATGCACTCAAATGTTATATGTGGTCACAAAGGAGGGTGAAGAATATCCCAGAAACATCAACATCACTGAGTCAGAAGGAAAAATTGAAGTCGAGGGACCTAAGGCGAAGATCCCTAATATATCAGAGCCTTTAAAGACCAAGCAAGTGAATATTGGATTAGAAGTGTAACCGAAGTTTGTGAAGATAGGTGACTATTGGGATGAAGATATAATTGATAAAGTCGTGGAGCTATTGTTTGAATTTCACGAATTATCTCCCACCAAGTTTTCTGATCTAAAAGTGATAGTAGGGGATCTGGGCGTCATGAATATTAGTTTAAAGTTAGATCTGAAGCCAGTAAAGTTGCCTACCGATTAAATCCCAAATATAAAGAAAAGGTGTGCAAGGAGTTGGATAAGATGCTGGAAGTTGGGATCATTAAATATGTGGAGGAATCAGACTGGGTGAGCCCCATGGTGGTTCAGGAAACGAAGTAGTAGGATGAAATTCAGATATGTGTAGACTTGAGGAAGCTGAATGATGCATGCATCCATGATCCATTCCCTACGCCATTTACAGATGAGGTACTAAATAATTTTGGAGGGTAGGAAGCCTACTCATTCATAGATGGATTCCTAGGGTACCATCAGATCAAGAACATGCTAGAGGATTAGAGCAAGACCAACTTCACAACTCAGTGGGGTTGTTTTCAATATATAGTGATGCCTTTTAGACTCAAGAACGTGCCCACAATATTTTCGCGTGTAGTAATTGCGGCCTTCAAGGAATTTGTCCACAAATTTTTGGAGGTCTGATTTGATAAGTTGACAGTTTTCGGATTAGTAAAGCACCATGTTGCTAGTCCGCCCCTCATCCTGGATACCTGTCGAAGACATTAGATCGCCCTTAACCTGAAGACGTGCATATTCTATGTACTATGTGGGATACTCTTGGGTCATGTGGTTTGCAAGTAGGGATTGATGGTAGACCCTACCAAGATTGAAGTCATCATCAATTTATAGGCCCCGAAGAACGTTAAGAAGTTGTGCGCAATTTTGGGCCATACTGGATATTATAGGAATTTTATCAAGGCATATGCGAAAATAACTGCGTTGATGGAAATATTGTTGAAAAGGTATGCAATATTTTGTTGGTTGAGGATTGTCAGAAAATTTTGGATGTTATGAAGGAGAAAATGGTTACCGTGCCCATTTTAGTATTCTCAAATTGGACGAAGGAGTTTCATGTTCATGTAGATGCATCCTGTATTATGCTAGGTGCAATATTGACCCAACCAAGCGAAGGAGATATTTACCACCCTATAGCATTTGCGAGTAGGAAGTTGTCGAAGGAAGAAAAGAAATACTCAACCACAGAGTGTGAAGGACTAGAGATAGTCTATGCATTGCAGAAATTTTGACACTATCTGTTAGGAGAGCACTTCAAGATGTATACATACCATTCTTCTCTAAAATATTTGGTCAAAAAGTCTATGTTGTGGGGGGTGGGGAGGGATTTGCAGGTGGTTGTTGTTTTTCCAGGAATATGATTTTGAGGTAATTTTGAATCCAGGAAGCCTAAATGCTGGTCCTGATCACCTCTTATAGATTGAGACTTGTGATGAGCCTACAAGTTTGGAGGAAGGGTTGCCTAATGTGTAGCTCTTCGTTGTTCGCGTCACAGATGATCACTTTGCAAATATAATTCATTTTTTGTCTACATGTACAATGCCGGAAGGATATTCAACGCAACAAAAGAAATAATAGGTGGTCTGAGCTGCTGATTTTTCTATAATTGCTGGAAATTTATACAAAATGGGCTCTCATGAATAATTGGGCAGATATGTCTTGAAATATGAATGGTTGAGCATTTTGGCAGAAGCACATGGAGGAATAGCGGGAGGACATTACACAGGGAGAAAGATTGCACAGAAAATCCTATGTATAGGACTTTGGTGGTCTAATGTGCATAAGGACTCTAAGACCTATTGCAAGGCATGTGATGTTTGTCAAAGAACGAGGAGACCATCCTGAAAAGACAAATTGCCCCTAAATCTGCAAGTGACATTGCAGGTGTTTGAAAAATGGGTGATAGACTTTGTGGGTCCAATACAACCACTAAGGGAAAGGACGAGGGTTAGATACATTATCACTGCGACTGAATACTTGATCAGGTGGGTGGAGGCACAACCTGTGAAAGACTGTAGCACAACTACAACTGCAAATTTTATCTTTGAATACATCTTGTCTCGGTTCAACTTCCCTAAAATTTTAATGAGTGATAGGGGTACACATTTCTTAAATGAAAAAATTGTTGCACTATTTGAGGAATTCCAGGTATATCATCAGAAGTGTACGCCTTATCACCCTCAAGAGAATGGTATGGTGGAAGCCTTCAATAGAATTATGGAGAGTGCCTTGAAAAATATTTGCAACGGGAAGCAGAATGATTCGAATATGCACATACCAGTGGTCCTTTAGTCATATAGGACTACTTGTAATAATTTGACAAGACAAACCCCATTCAGATTGTTGTATGGGTAGGAGGTTGTAATGCCCATAGAATATATGGTGCCTGTCTTGCAACTTTTAGTAGTTACAGACATATCCAATCAAGATACTATGGAGGAGGGAATCGTGCAACTTGTGGAACTAGAAGAGGATCGCTTCTTGGAAAGATTTCATCAGCAGGTACAGAAGGACCATGGAAAGGCATGGCATGGTAGCCATATCAAACAACACACCTTCAAGAATGAAGATTTGGTATTACCATATGACAATAAGTCTACAAAGTTGCCTGGAAAATTTCAAATGCATTGGCTAGGACCCTATACTATTCAAGAAATCACAAATGGTGGCACAGTTTAGCTCACAAAGCTGAATGGTGAATTATTTCTAGGAAAGGTCAATGGAAGTCGCTTGAAGTTGTATAGTGGTGATCCCACCCCTACGCGATGAATATATGATTGCGGGATAGTCTTAGTACTCCAGGCAACTAGAAGGAGGTACGAGACTTTAAACTAGACTGCCAGAGAGTTAGAAAGGAAAAGCGAAGGGGCTGTGCGACAGGTCGAAGGATGGTGCCAAAGAGAGCTGCGCCGAAGGAGTTGTGCTAGGTGGGTGGGCCCCACACACCCTGGTTGAAAATTGACCATTGGTAACACTGTAGCTAATTGGATGGAGAATTTCCCGTTGAAATGGGGGGGGGGGGGGCAGTTAAGATGTAAATCTTTGGAAATATGCCACAAAATGTACATTAATGACCAATAATTGGAGGGAACAGT
Organism: Pinus taeda; assembly: GCA_000404065.3. NCBI lineage: Eukaryota > Viridiplantae > Streptophyta > Pinopsida > Pinales > Pinaceae > Pinus > Pinus taeda. The sequence continues at coordinate 207,437 of APFE030110559.1, read as the reverse complement.
TGGATTTGAATTCAAATTGGTCTATAAATATGGCATACTTCTCTCCATGCAAACACTTTGCTTCTTGAGAGTTTTCCTTAAGAATTTTCACCTTGATTTTCCCCAAGATTAGAGCTATATGTTTGAGCTAGATTGGGAAGAACTATTTTCATGACCAGAGTTATAAAATGCGCTTGAATTCTTCCGAAAGAGTTTCATTGAGAATATGACTGCAACTCGCCCAAAGACAGAGCTAGCCCTAGCTGAGATAGCATCAACCGAACTTATTTCTACCGGGTTTCCTACTACCGCACCTAGGTTGCCTAGGCCTAAACTGTACACATTTACGAAATAGAAAAAGCCTCAACAAAGTACCGGTGCAACAATCGCTGAGGAAAAACCCCACATAAATCCGCTAGAAGGGAAAAATGGACAAGTCCAAACAATCGACAAAGCCAATGAATCTAGATGAGGAAGAACTGCGCAGAGGGGGAATAGAGGAGCTTGATGCAAAAGAGGTTGAACCTATAACTCGGCTTCCAAAATACTTACCATCTAGAAAATCCATAGCGAAGGTACCCACAGATCCGGATGCTATGAAGTTCATGGTCTCTACACCTTTACTACTGGAGAATATGTTGTTTGAGGGTCCATTGTTGGGTCGGATACCAAATATAAAAATGGAGGATGAGGACCTTGGCTACCATGAGAATTTCCTCAGTTAACACTACACAAGTACCTCAAAAAAGTCTATTATGAGGATTCAGGCGTTACGTGCCTTGAACCAATGAACTGGGTGGCTGGAGTTGAGGGTGTGGAGCTCCTCAAAATGTTGTGGTGCCAAGTGCTAACACTAGTGCATGATGGGTGTCTCTCGTTGGGAGAGCCCATCATAATTATAGGCATGCTGATACATTGGATCATGTTGTTGCCTTCCCAAGGAGTGGACCCTGCAGAGGCTTTCGTAGGAAAGTTGCAGGAAAATAAGTTGGCGGACCAAATGAAGGAAAAATTTAGTCTGGTTAATAATTCACATGGATACTCTATCCAATCCATATCAGATGGTGTCTCGTAGTTCTCTGCACAGATCTTGGCTGGGATGATCATGATAAAGTGCCACACCAATGAAGTACCAATGCCCATTATTTCATTGGCTGTGTAGTGTGCACAAGGGGTCAAGTATAACTGGGCTCAATAACTGTGTAAGGCGTTTTTGGAGGACTGCAGAAAGGCCCAGGATGAGGGCAAGGCATTTCACTATCCCTGGTTGCTACTGCTAATTACTTTAGTGGCATGGAGGATTCCCAAGGAAAGACAATTTCCTAAATAGGATTCAAACTTACTAGAGGTAGCGAAGTTCGCTTCGTTGTGGGCTACTAAAGACCCTGCACATGTCATAGAGACAAAAATGTTTTGGGTATTGTTCGATATGGACATCCAAACAATGATTAGCTAGCAACCAAGGCTATTACCTACTTTTCATGTACAATGCAACAACATTACAAACTTCAAGGCAGATTTCCATAATCTTCATATGCTAGCAAAGAAGGATGCCTCAAGCATATGGCACAAGTTACCTTATTTGGTTTTCGAAGAAGATATCGTAGGGGTCATTAGCAAGTGACCAAGTGATTGGCTCACCCCTTCGGATGCAGAACATGTACCAACACAGTTGATGAACGGTCTACATCGTAGACCACGACAACAGAAAAGAAGAAGGAGGCTCAGAAAGCTGTTCGGGAAAATGCTATGCAGGAGAAAGAGGTTGCGGCAAGAGAAGTTGCTAAAGCGAAGGCCAAGGAAAGAGAAGCCAAGTAGGCTAAAACTACGATTGAGGTTGAAGATTCAAACCCTGAAAAATGTAGGATGAGGAAGAGACTGAGACAAACGAAGAAGGGGGCATAGAGTTGGGATCCCTCTTCATTGTCAAAAAGCAGAAGAAGAGGACTACCATAGGGCAGAGTAAGAAGAAAAAGTCTGATAAAATAGTGGGCGTGACGCCTTCGGTCCTCACTAAGGGGGACTTAGATGAAATCAATGATGTGGTCTGCAACACAACCTCAGAGCTTTGGGGCTACTTTGAGGAACAATACCAGCAGGTGCTGGGAAAGGTTCAACAAGACCTACTTGAGTTATAGTTCTAGATAGGTAGGGTACAAGTGAGTGTCAGATAGGTGAGCAAGAAGAAATCAAGGATGAATCAAAAGATCGAGTCAGTTCTAGATGCAGAGATGACTCTGGATCTTTGCACCATTCAACTACCAAAAGAATCTCTGCGCACCGAGACAGAGGACGAAAGGGCCCAAATGATGCAGTTAAAGAACCTGAGCTTAAATATCATGACGCTCCCTATTTAGACCTTGCATGAGCTACACCAAGGGGTGTCTGATGAATTGAGGGTTCAGGAGAAATGTGCACTACTGATAATTAGTGAACTTAAGACAAACAATCAACAAATTTTCAAGGAGAAGGCATAGGTGGTTAAAGACAAAGAGGGGATCACTGTGCAGAGTCAACAGCTAGAAGCAGCCCTTGTACAAGCCTACATTGTGCTTCCAGAGCTCAAGATCCCGGCCTAAGCTGAAAATATTTAGAAACTAGTCGTTTCAGTGAAGGTATCCAATGATGAAATTGGTCACCTTCAGTTTGAGCTGGAGCTACAGATATCATAATTATAGCTTAAACTATAGCCCACGAATCCTCCAAAAGTTGGAGAGTAGTGCAAAGATGCTATCAAAGCAAGCATGACAACCTTGGAAGATGTACTCAAGGAATTCACTGAGTTGTTTGAGCAAACCATGGAATTGTGGAACTCGCTCCAAGAGGATCCCACTTTGAAAAATATTGCCACAAACATCAGGGAGAAGTAGAGGAAATTCAATGAAATTAGGTCAACAACCCGGACCTTAGCACTAATGTAAATGTTTTCCAGACTGCAAGAAGGAAAGTTAATTCAAAAGAGAGATTGATGAGCTGCGCTGCAAGGAAACGATCATCTCTTCAAGGAAGTAGCCATGGGCAGATGAGGGCATTGAGTTGAATCTGTCCATGTAAAGTAACATCAAAGGGATGAAGAAAACTCAAAGGACCATGGGCCTTGTAGTTGAAGGGCCAACTACTGAAAAGTTGTTTGAAGAAGTGCAACAAGCTGACATGCAAGGAACCACAGATGTGCAGGTTTTGAAGATTGAGTTCAATGAGCTGTAGAAGAAGATCAAGGTGCCACCAACAGAGTGACTCGAGGATGAGTCACCAAACTGTGTTGGGGGCTTGTTGGGACAATGTCCCTTGGGGTAAATTTTGTCATTAATTTTCTTATAATTTTAAAGTCTCCGCATTTTGTGGGAGCGGAGCATGAAGGTAATAGGAGTCAAAAGGGGCTTAGCCCCTTAGTTTGTTAGAATATAGAAGGTTTTGTGACCCACCCATGGTTCACGAACCATGGTATTATAAAAGAGAAGGCTATATATAAAGGAGTCATAACGAGTCTAAGGGAGAAGAAGACGATAGAATATCATTGTATGGGAAAGTAAGCTAAGGCTGGAAAGTCTGTTTCCTGTACCTAGGCGAAGGGGAAGGCTCCTGCTGCTGAGTGCGCAGAGACCTTGGTAATTCCACAAGCTAAGTGTGTAGGCCCCTGCAGCTAAGTGAACAAGGAAGAAGATTCTATAACAACAAAGAACACATCTAATAAAGATTATTTTGAGCTATACTTGTGTATTTGTGCATCTATGTTTACTTATGCAATTTATGTATATTCGCTCTATTATTCTAAATTTATATGAAGTAATGCTTAATTGATGCGAGAAGGTAGTAGAACTACTTATTTACTTACTGTTATGAATGTTTAAATCAGTTTGAGAAGGTTTATATTTTGTTTCTACGAGTTATTGCAATTATTTATATTTTAAGGGTTAGGGTTCTCGAAGACTGAATGAAGCCATAGAAGCCATAGGAACCCATCACGCTGACCTCTAGATGCAGAAACCTGGTTCTGTCCTTCCCCAATACTGCTTTGGGTGATACTACATCCTGCACTACGCGGTTTGTTACTGAAAGGGCCAACAATTAGGGTTTTGTTGGTTAGCGCAGCTAACTCTAAACCTTGCTCAGGACCCCTCAAGCCAACAATGATGCATCCCACAACAACAACATCAACTTCCACATGGCGACATCACTAAAACCATGATCAACACTGTACAATACAATAAGCACATGGAATGCATGCATAAGAGACACACATGCAACGAAAATGCATGCATGACCAACACACATAGCCCATCCAATCCGAAGGATGAACCATGCTCTGATACCACTCTATAACATCCTCCTCCCACATATACCCAAGTAACCATCCAATCGGGGTAAACATGCGACGAGAGGCTACTATGATTAGATTTAGCCCCCTATGTGACCTTAAGGAAATGGAATCAATAGAAACACAACATACAAACCTTCCACATCAGCTACAAGACCCCTGAGAACTATCCCAACACTTTAGGAAGCTAGCCCCTAGGCCCCACTTGAAGTTCTAGGCCTATTGACCTCTGGATGCTCTCATAATATAGGCTTTCCAACGTCTAGGAGGCTCTAGACACTCTCATGCTATAGACATGCCATCGTCCAGGGAACATTTTGTCCAATTTTGTGCCAGTGTCCCTGGGATTTAAGCCACTTTTTCACACCCAGAACCCAAGTCACTGCCCAGAATGGAGTGACATCTCTAGAATAATAAAATAAAAGGGAAACAATGATGCAAAATAAAATAGTTGAACAATCCCTTAACCAAACCCTACTAGCCATGACAGGCATTTTGTCAAACATATCACAAATATGTAATTTACAGGTGAAAATAACAGGTTTAAGCATAGGCATCTCATACTTATCTCAGAATCGCTAAGAACAATTGTTCCCTCTTATCATTTGCTGCATTATCATCTATTAGGTCATAGATACATTTTCCATTCATTTACAAGTAAAAGCATGATGAGATCCATACATAGTCGTTATCATAAAACACATATATAATCAGCATAATAGTAGAAAAAATAGCAATGAAATCACAACCATATGATCCACATATAAATCCGTATAATACTCATAGAAATAAAAGGAGAAATAACCTCTCTTTAATGATGAAAAATCCAAACCCGGGATGGAATTACCAAGTTCCACCCCACCATAAAATGGCTAAGACAAATATCTCTTCAGCCATTCATCCCCATTCCATATTTCAAGCATGAATGTGGGACACAAACCAAAAGAACCAACCAGGTCATCTCGATGCTAAACCATATCACCCTCATCAATAGAAACTAAGCTTTACTGTAATCCAGCCTGGATCACTAGGCGAACATGATAAATGTGTCATAATAGGCTTTACCATGATCGCCACCTAATAACTAGGCCAAACACACATGGATACCACCATATTTATCCACCTACACTGTGAGGAATTTTCTTGTCTCCTAGTCTCTTTGGCTTTATCGCAACCAAAATTGGACCACTAGGCCCTAAACTAGGACCCACTCTCCAGGATTTACTGCATATCCCAAACCCAGGGTTACTAGTCCCAACAAGGCCCACTGAGGCAACACAATCCTGACTTTACCGAAACCCACAGTTTGGCTCAGGCATCACTAGGCCAATGGCTTTACCATGATCCATAGTCCAGTTTAGGGACCACTAGACCATGTGTTCTATCCTTTGGATATCCACCTCACTCAGCTTCAAATCCAAACAACAATCCATCTTAACCAAAACATGAGAACCCCATCACACCATGGCTATCTATAAATGGAAAGGCTAGGTTGAAAACACTGTCACATCGAGAAAAACCCATGCCATAACAACAAAAGAACCACATGCAATACCATGCATTCTAAATCTAGCAAGGGAAATACATATACAAATCGATACATGAAAAGAATCTCATTGTACCTGCTTGATCATGCGTTTCCCTGATTGATCTTTGCTTCCTCTTGCCTTATTTTCCTTTCTTGATCCAATGCAAAAATGCTCCAGGAAAACTCTAAGTGTCCAAGAGTAAGAGAGAGAGAGAGAATGATAAGAGAGCTCCAAAACTGAACTAATAAAAGGTTACCAACTGATCCTCATAAGCCTTTTTATTAATGAGGCCTCTATTTTTTTCATTTTCCATTATTTTTCTTCATTTTCCTCATCACATGCAACCTGTGTCCTTTTGCCTCCCTTTTCTCCTAATTTTCATTATTTTCATAAATAAATGTGCCGAAAATTCCATTTTTCCTTTCTGAATCCTTAGCCATTGCCTTTTCCAATTTCCTTAGCCATAATAAGCCGATAAACACCCACACTAGGATGTCTTGCCCAACATTCAACTTGGAATAAGTGTCCAATCAACCATGGTTATTATCTTTTCTTTATTAACTTTTATTACATGGAATTTTCACCAGGGTTGTTACAACATGGAAGCAGAGCAGAGCCAAATGAATTGGTAGAGAATATGAGGAGTTTTATAGTAGAATTATAGAGTTATAAGGCTAATAATGAAAGAATAATAAAGTTATGGGAGGAGTAGAATCAAATAAACACTCAACTATTGCATAGCCTTAATCAATTGCAAAGAAAAATGAAGAATGGTTCAAGCTTAAGAAATGAAGAAGAAAGAATAATTTTCGCCAATTTAATTATGCTTTAAATTTCACCGCATTAAATTATCAATTTGAGTTTGTAAACTTATGAAGTATATGGCAAAGTATATGCTAGGATTTTAGCTTCCAATTCTAATGGAAATAAATCAACATGAAATAAATTATTACTCTATGAAAGCAATGGAAATGTTAATACGAGAAAGCAGATGAATACTTATTCTATGAAAGCATTGAAATTTAATCTAGGAAACTAGATAGATTCAAAATATATTCTAGGAAAGCAGTGGAAGTTTAATCTATGAAATCATGAAAATCTATTGTAGGAAAGAATGGAATTTTAATCTACGAAAGTAGATAAATATATTCGACATTGTCTACCGAGGCGATAAACAAAAAAAAAAAAAAAACTAGAATCCGATGAATTTTCTCACAAAAAAATATGATCCTAGTGTTGGAAATAATACTTAGGGGGGGGGCTGAATCAGTGTTAGAAAATCAGATACTTTTTCATTTTCACACTCAGATTCATATACGCGACTTCAGTTAACGATATCCGCGTATATACGCGACTGTGTTAAAAGCAACTAGCATACATCCAGTAACCTTTATGATTTAGTTAGTTTATATTCAGTGAATGCATCAAAACCTTATTAACCATATTAACAGTAAACAGGAGCAGTATAACAAAACAGATCATAAGCCACACACATGAACACCATGATATAACGTGGAAACCTAATGTGGGTACGTGAAAACCACCTGCTGCAATTTGTTTCTTTCTTCTTTTAATAAAAAACTTCTTTTACAATGTACTGGTGCAGTCATTTACTAGCACGCAGGCTACAACCTGCAGAGGGCTACAACCCTCTCTCGTTCTCTAGCTTCTCCTGGAAGGGAGCTACAACCCCCTTAGTTCTTATACTAGTTGAGATACTAGTACGCAGGCTACTACCTGCAGAAGGTTACAACCTTCTCTTTCTTCCAGGGACCACGTTTCATAAATTTTCAGACTGGATCCATAAATACACAACAATCATCACTGCAATACTATCATCAATTATACCTGCATACCCAATACTTAATCACTGAAACCCTGTCAACAACCACAGCTACCAAAACACATACCAGAGCCGAGAACTCTGCCACAATCACTAGAATCAATAAAAACCAGAAACATCAAATATCATAATGCATACGCTACTTGACTTTTTCAATCACGCGTGTATATGCTCCTTCACCAAAGAGAAACCGCATACAGATATACACTACATGACTGTGTCAAACACTTATGTATACGCACCTTTACCAGAGAGAACCCGCGTACAGATCTATAGATAATTACTTAAACCTTCGCTGTCATCAACTTGATTTAGATCACAAACCCATAACAATCATGCTCGAACTTCACCCTTCAACATACATTCATTTCACTCTCTCCTTTGGCCTAATTATCTTCTCCTTATATATAGGTTTAGGCTTTTCTCAATACCATGGTCCAAAACCATGTCGAACCAATACCTTGAACCCAATACCTGGGGTCGTCACTTTGGACCAAATACCATGTACCAAATACCACGGACCAAAACCATGGTTTCCAACATGTACGCACCTTTACTTCTATGAACCCGCGTGTACGTGCCTACAGTTCCGCTAACCTGCGTGTATATGCGCTTCCATCAACGTTAACATGCATATATCTCATACGCGCCTTTTGCTCAGATAACCCGCATATATACGCGCTTTCATCACGGTCAACCTGCGTATATCTCTCTCTTTACCTACTGCACTATGATCTGTCCTCTGAGTGAGTTGCCATCACCTGTATCATTCCTCTGAGTGAGTTGCCATCAAGGACAACACCTGTACCATAATGCCAAAAATCTCCCCCTTTGGACTTGATGGCAACAACCACACCAAGTCACTCTCCCCCTTTGACATCAAGGGCAAAGGGCGGACCAAGATTTTCTCTTCTTCGGTATACCCTCTTCTGTCCATACTCCCCCTGAGTACCTGCTGAAATCTCTGATTGAGCTCCCCCTTTGTACATGCCAAGATGTACCATTCCATCCATGCTCCCCCTAAGCACCAGCAATCTATTCAAGACCATGATAGCCATCAGCAACTATCATACACTATATATGGTCTGTACCAAAAGCATCAGTATCCTGCAACCTGCAACACCATTCTTTTGACCAACCAGCAAAAATATTATTTAACCATATAATCATCATTATCAAAGACTTCTCATCAAAATGCCAACAATGCATTATTTAAGTGTAGCTCTCCCTGAGTCTGTGCCAACCATCAAGTACCATGACCGAACCATTTCTTGAGACTGATCTGCTGCTCTTTTCTTCCATATATGCGACTTGGCAGCCTCTATCTCACGTATATACACTACTTGTCTTTATTATATCATCATATGCAAGATGGAATACTAAAGGTCTTCACTTTCAGTTTCCTCTGTGTCTGTTAAGTCAACTAACCGAGTTATGTCACACCTTTCAGTCTCTAATTCTGCCTTCTTCAATTCCTGGAATTGTGATGATGTATAGTCTTCTTGCTTTAGATTTTGAATTTTGTTCCTGCATTCCCTTGCTTTATGTCCACACTTGTTACATGCATAACATCTTACATGTTTCATATTCCTTCTGTAGCAATCAATTGCTTTGTGACCATACATATTGCAAGAAAAACAATATCCTCTGAAATATCTGGAATGTGATGATCTTATGTGATGTTCTTGAACCATTCTACTTCTGCATCTGGCTGCAACATGTCAAAGATTATGACATACATAACATTCAACATTATTCAATGGAGGAAGTAATCGTCTATCACTTTCATAGTTGGGACTAAAGGATTTTCTTTGAGGAATTTCTTTCCTTGGCTGTTCCTTGTTAGGAATTTCAGATTTCTTATTAGAGTTCCTTGCCTCACCCTGTGAACTAGATTCACCTTCAACAGATTCATAAAAGCCAAGACCAATTTTGATAGTAGGGAATCTTTGACTACCAAGAATGTCATCCAAAATCTTAGTACTATCCTGAAATCGTAACAATTTATCCTTTTCTTCTAATTTACCTTTTAAGATATTTACCTCAACCTGATGTTGTTCTTCCTTTTCCAGATACTGCTTCCTTATGTTTTCTTCAACTTTTCTTCCTTCTTCCGCTTGTTGCCTTAATTTGATCACTTCATGTTCTTGTTCTTCAAGAGCTTCTCTATTCTGCTTCTTTGATTTTTGAAGATCTTCTTTTAGAGAGAGGATCTTCGATTCAAGTCTATGAATTGTTATGCTCTGATCTTTTACTACATCCTGCACTTGGTCCCTTACTCTGGTTACTGTCTCCAATTGTCCGTTTAATCTGGTAACTTATTCTAATTCTACATCCTTATTTTCATATGCCATGAGACTTTTAATGTCTTCACTACTATTGAATGAGCCATTACTTTTAACATGGGTAAAATAGCTTCTATTACCTTTTTCAGGCATCATTCCTTTGTTATGAGGGCATCTGGCAGCGTAGTGACCAACTCTACCACATGAAAAGCATTTGAAAGGTAGCTTACCTTCGAACCTTCCAGATCCTCGTTCAAGATTCTTGACAAAATTTACTTCTTCCTCCCCTTCTAAAATGTATCATGATCCATTCGCTGATACTTCGAAAGCAGCTTCTCTCATATCTGATGGTCCTCCTATTCTCATCTCAAAAGCAGTTAAGATTCCGTGAAGCTGTGACATAATGATTTTCTACAGATTCTCCTTTTCTTCTATGACAGACACTTTGGAATCAAATTTAGTAGACATAGATCTTAAAACTTTTTCAACTAAGACAACTTCCTTAAATTCTTCACCCAGATTCCTCATACAATTGACAATCTCATCTATACGCAGAAAATAATTAGCTATGCTTTCATTGCTATGCATCTTAAGATTTTCATACTGTATTCTAAGAGTTCGAAGCTTTGCTCGTTTTACCTATTCATCTCCTTCGTAGCTTAGAATGATTTTGTCCCATATTTCCTTGGCTAATTTGAAATGCATGACCTTCATGAATTCGGATTGTGACAAACTTCCAAATAAGACAATAACATCATTGGCATTGAGTTCATATTTCTTTCTCTCTGCTGTATCTGTAGGAATTGCTGATGGATATGTGTATCCTCCTTCCACGATTCCCCAGACATCTGTTCCAAGCGATTGCAGATATGTTGTGGTTCTTATCTTCCAGTGGGTAAAGTTGCTCCCGTCAAAGATTGGTGGTCTGATGGATGCCTCTCTTTCTTGATTAGCCATTCTAATGGATCTTTCCTTCAGGCGATCAAGCTTATTCTGAAGAACCTGCTCTGATACCAATTGTTGGAAATAATACTGAGAGGGGGGGGGGGGGTGAATCAGTATTAGCAAATCAGATAATTTCTCATTTTCACACTCAGATTCATATACGCGACTTCAGTTAAGGATATCCGCGTATATACGCGACTGTGTTAAAAGCAACTAGCGTACATCCAGTAACCTTTATGATTTAGTTAGTATATCTTCAGTGAATGCATCAGAACATTATTAACCATATTAATAGTAAACAGGAGCAGTATAACAGAACAGATCATAAGCCACACACATGAACACCATGATATAAGGTGGAAACCCAATGTGGGTGAAAACCACTTGCTACAATTTGTTTCTTTCTTCTTTTAATAAAAAACTTCTTTTACAATGTACTGGTGCAGTCATTTACCAGCACACAGGCTGCAACCTGCAGAGGGCTACAACCCTCTCTCATTCTCCAACTTCTCCTGGAAGGGAGCTACAACCCCCTTAGTTCTTATACTAGTTGAGATACTAGTACGCAGGCTGCTACCTACAGAAGGCTACAACCTTCTCTTTCTTCCAGGGATCACGTTTCATAAATTTTCAGATTGGATCCATAAATACACAACAATCATCACTGCAATACTATCATCAATTATACCTGCATACCCAATACTTAATCACTGAAACCCTGTCAACAACCACAGTTACCAAAACACATACCTTAGCCCAGAACTCTGCCACAATCACTAGAATCAACAACAACCAGAAACATCAAATCTCGTAATTCATACGCTACTTGACTGTGTCAAACACGCGTGTATACACGCCTTCACCAAAGAGAACCCGCGTACTTGACTGTGTCAAACACGCGTGTATACGCGCCTTTACCAGAGAGAACCCGCGTACAGATCTATAGATAATTACTTAAACCTTCGCTGTCATCAACTTGATTCAGATCACAAACCCATAACAATCATGCTCGAACTTCACCCTTCAATAGACATTCATTTCACTCTCTCCTTTGGCCTAATGATCTTCTCCTTATATATAGGTTTAGGCTTTTCTCAATACCATGGTCCAAAACCATGTCGAACCAATACCTTGGACCCAATACCTGGGGTCGTCACTTCGGACCAAAACCATGGTTTCCAACATGTACACGCCTTTAATTCTATGAACCCGTGTCTACGCGGCTACAGTTCTGCTAACCTACGTGTATACGCGCTTCCATCAACGTTAACATGTGTATATCTCGTACACGCCTTTTGCTCAGATAACCCACGTATATACGCACTTTCATCATGGTCTACCTACGTATATCTCTCTCTTTACCTGCTGCACTATGATATGTCCTCTGAGTGAGTTGCCATCATCTATATCATTCCTCTGAGTGAGTTGCCATCAAGGACAACACTTGTACCATAATGCCAACAAGTAGGAGTGTTTAAATCATGGTTTTTGATAGTGGAAATGGATTCAGTACGATACAAAATCCCTGGAGCACCAAAAATCTTGAATCTTGACAACTGTAAACCAGATTTCCCAAAATTTCTGCCAGATTTTATCAAAATCTCGCTGAAATTTCTATTATTTTTCGAGAAAATTTGAAGCCTCATTAGACTATGCAAATATATTCTATGAAAGCATACAAATCTATTCGAAGAAAGAATATAAGATTAATCTATGAAAACATATAAATTTGATCTATGAAAGCATGGATTCGAGTCTAGGGAAGCACACAAGCTTGTCTTATGAAAGCTTTGTAAATTTTATTCTAAAAAAGCATGTGAATGAACATGAAATGAAATCTAATTTTAATAAATGAGTCTATAAGCCTAAAATATTTAATGCAAGAGTAGAAATGATCTAAATGTGATTTTTTTTCAAGCGCTTGTTTATTATTTGTAAAGGAACATAGTGACGATTAGAAACTAACGCTCTTAAAATAGTGTTATAATAAAACAAAGTACCTAGTATAAAAACAAAGCATAAAAAATTACATGAAAAGAATGAATTATGAGATAGTGAGAGATTTGTACTACAAAAAATTCCATAATTCCATAAGGGGGCCCTCTAGGTGATTACATGGGCCTTAGAAAAACAAAAGAACCTACTCTCTAAGTGTGAAAGCACAAATGGAAAAAATGGATCAATAGTATAAGATTATATTAAAGCCAATAAGTCATACATTAATTCAAAATTCAAGTCTCTGTGTGTAACCCTCGCTCTGCCCAGTGAGTTCAATATATAGTTTTTTTGAAATAACAACCTTCAAAATTAAAATGCTACAGACCAAAAGAAAGATGGTGACTAAGTGTTCTATGGCTAATTTTCAGATTCAAATTCCTAAGCCTCACTTGTGAATCAATGAGTACATATGAACATGTAGCCTATAGTTATGGTATTCTTCAATCTTTCTTGATTCCATGAATATATCACACTCACATGATGTCGGTTGTTCTACCATGTATAGTCTCGATATACTTTGTCTATGTGCTATGCCACACAATTATTTGATTGCGGCTTTGAATTTGCCATAGCAATGACCCAGTCACTTCTCTAATGTGCTAGATAGGATATTCACCATATTCTTGTCTTTTTCCACCTATTTATATGCTTCTTTTGACATCACTTATTTAGGAGATATGGTAACCATTGAATCTTCTACAATTTCACAAGAAAGATAAAAAATTTGTTACTTTATACGACATTCATAAATTATCCTTTTTCTATAAATAAAAACACACAAAACTATAGAATAATGGTTTCATTACATCTGTGTAACATTTTGTTGCTCATATGGAAAATGTACATATGGGTTATGTAGAAAGGATGGTTATGAAAGTTCTTATAAGATAAAAGTGATCAAAACTAAAGTATCATATTGAAAAAAATATTTTCATTCTTGGGTCCATCACAGACCTCATTACTAAGTGGTATGAATAAAGAGGATTCAAGCTCTAAAAAGTGCTAGTAGAGTCTAGAGATATTATAATTCACCCACTTTATTCATCTAGGAAGATGTATGCATCTGATGATTCTAAGAGAAACTTAGAAATTTCTCATGTTAGACATTAGAGAAGAAGACATGAGTTAGACAATTTTCAAGGTCAGCTTAGGAAGCTTAAGAAACCAACTTTTGATAGTGAAATTAGGAGGGGAGATGATGTTGAAACTTGGTTATTTGGAATCAAAAAATATCTTTAACTGCTAACTACTCATCCAACTTGTAATTTAGAATAGCCAAATATCATTTGCAAGGGAAGGATTCTATACGGTGGGACCAAATGAAGCAAGTTAGGCACATTGATGAGAAAAGGGTTTCATGGAAGAAGTTCAAGAAATACTTCAAGTCATAGTCTCATTGATAGCACTATTATGACAATAAGATGTAAGAGTTATTTGAACTTAATTTAGGAAGCATGACCATGGAACAATATTAAAGAAATCTATAGGAGATATTTAGGTACATGGGCTTGATCAAGGTAGAGAAATTGAACAATCCTGGTAATTAGAACAAATTAAGGAATTTTATGAATTAATTTTAATCCTTCCTGCTTTATGTCAAATCTGGCATTTTTTACTATAGAAGATGTCACATAAATTAATTTATTGAACAAGAAAAATAACCTATTATGATAACCTATATTAAAACTATACGCTAGAATTTATAAATTATTTGATATAAAAAACCTATAAAAAAAATCATGTATGATTTTTAAAATTTAATATCATTCACAACAACTAATTATTAAAACTAACATTTTATAATTTCACCCATAATTAATTCTATACGTAACAACATTCCAAAATACCCCTCAAGAGATATTATTTAAATATATATAATCATAAAAGAGGTAAAAATAGATAGTTTAGATAATATCAAAATAGGACAAATTTATAAAATAAAATGAGAGTAATCCAAGTAAACAAATTGTTTCAAATATATAAATTGTCATAAATAGAGACAATAGGGACAAACATATGATAACATGTATCAAATATGAAAAGAGACTTAATCTATTTAATAACATCGCCAAACTTACGACTTTGACCTAATATGCTAATAAATGGAAATAAGCAATGAAAGAAAGTTTAGTATAATATATTTATGTTGAATGGAATTCCATGAATATATCATCCCCATAACAAAATGAAACTACATAAAAAGAGACATTGTTGTGTAAAAATTGAGAAAGGTTAAAAAGAGACGTTGTTGTATAGAAATTGAAATGATTAATAAGAAAAGTTAGTTTTATAGGTTTATGTTAATGCTTGTAAGTTTGATATGTGAGTTTGTAAGTTTGATATGTGAGTTTGTATTTATATTAGTTTAGATTTATTTTAATTTTGGTTCTATTAAGCATTGAAAGGATTCAATTTTTAGTAGTACAATTTTTTTTTTAAATAAAATTTGAGGAAATATTGCGTCAAGATTTTGATCCCTCTAAGCGCTTAATAGATCTGAAGTTAGGAGATATTATTATATATATACTATATTGATAGTTATAGAAGAAAATCCACTTGAAGCTATTATTAGACTGTAAAATTTAATAAGCTCCTCGACTATATACCATAAAACCTAATAATCTCTGTCAGAGATGAGGATATTAACTATCATTTGTTTAATTTTATATTGATGCTATCATTCAATCTCCTAAATAAAACTCAATAACAATTGTATCCAAATTAAACTTTTATGAATATTTGAGAGACATATTCTAGTGAATTTTCGGGTGGAACTTGAAAATAATGGTTGAAACAGTCTCAACTAAGCAAATCCAATAAATTTTAATGTGGACAAAACTATAAACAAAATGTAAGAATGCATGTATCATATTTTTTTTTTGTGTGCTCACTTTTCTCTTCACACTCAAGCGTAAATTTTCAAACATATAAAATAAAATGAATAACATACATAACAACCTACAAAAATCTAATCTTTGAAGGCTATGTAACAAAGTGAGAAATGTTGATTCTCCCAAGTTTTTCCTTGAAGAAATGCACCCATAGAGATATAAAGTCTTCGTGTAGTTTGTGTGTATTGGGTGGTTTCCTTTGCCAAATTGGATATGAAAATTGCTTAGGGTTATGATATTTGTTATGGAAATTAAGATTTATTTTGCTCTAGCTAAATTTTTTATTGCAATGAATGTCTCACATTAGAGAAGAATATATTTAAATAGGTTACATTAGAAAAAAATGTCACAAGCAAAACCATGGGTTGATAAAACATGGAGCTTAAAAACATCCATCCGTAAATTTACTATTTTATCTCAATTTTATTTTAATTATTAATTTAATTATTTATTTATTTTACTTTTTTAATGCAATTTTGACCATTGGAAGAATTATCATAGGGTGAACCATGGGTTTGTGAAAAAACTTGGAGCCCAAAACTTCCATCATTAAATTATATTAATTATAAGTGATGGAGCATACCATAGTTGTTCATATTGTTGGAGATTTCACTAAAGAGAATTGTGTATGAGTTTAGTTTTCAACGTTTCACATGGTTACTTCTTCCATCATCAGCGACCAAAAATTTTCATCAAGTAAGACAGGCCTCCTTCACTATTTACTATTTTTATTCTCAATTTTTATTAAAATTTATTATAGTATATATATAATATATTATATATATATATTATATATATAATTAGTATTATTTATTATTTATTTATTTATTTATTTTTTATGTAATTTGGACCATAGAGAAGATATCAGGGAACAACCATGTGGTTACAAAACTTTAGATCCAAAAAATCCCATGAAATTTACTATTTTTATTCTCAATTTTATTTTAATTATTTAAATTGTTTTATTATTATTAATTTTTAAGTAATTTTGACGAAGTAAAAATGTTACATGATATATGCATACTTATGAGCCCAACATTTAAAAGATATTCACATATTTAACTCCTACACATCTCACATCTTAACACCTACACATCTAACATATAACACCTAGACATCTACCCCATACTAGACTGTAAAATGCCTCTCCATGTAAAAATAATATTTATATTAACCTCTTCCCATTTTCCTAACCTACTTATAAAGCCTTAATTCTATATCAAAAGTAATCACATGTTGGACCCTGTAACTATAATTAATTACAAGTAGGCAAAATTTATGTCCTTTTTAAGCAGTAGTCTAAACAGACTACTTTTTTGCCCTGAAAATCATGAAAATTCTGGTAATATTTTGATAAATTCTGGCCGGGATTTTTGTAAATCCAGGTTATAGTTGTTAAATTTTAAGATTTTGGGTGCCTCAGAGGTTTTTGATGATGCTAAATCCATTTCCACCTTTAAAAACATGATTTAAACATTGTTTCTTCAAGATTTGCTGAATTTTTTTACCAGAATTCCAATCATATGTGACTGTCCAAACAATTCTCAATTCTTCCGCCTCGTCACACCTCCTTTTTTTAATAGACTTTGAATGGTGAAGCTCTTTGAACCCGATAATCTTTTCCTTTACTTTTTCTGGTGTTTGATGGCGATACACTGGTTTAGTGCCAACTTGCGTATTTGCAGAGACAATGAATTCCTCTTCGTCAACTTCTCAACGACTGATTGCACCAGTACAATTGATTGGATGCCTTCGGATTTATGTTTCTTACCTATGTTTCTTAGCCTAGATTTCAGATAATATGGCGCAAGCGGAAACTCATGATTGACAATTAATTCACGAGATATAAACTCTTTGTTCGACAATTGACTCATGCTTCTGTGTATTCATTTATCCGTGGGCAATACAAATCATTATATATAATTCCATTCTTATTCTAATCATTTATTTTTACCCGGATTTGAACCATCTCCGTGTACTCTAATTTGTCATGACTGTAAGAATAACCTCTGCTATGTTACAAATTCCCAAAGATTCAAGGTTAGATTCCTCTATGGAGTTAAACCAAGGGATAATTGAATCCATATATGCCATATGCTTCCAAACATATGACAACGATTTATTAATGTCTAATATACCATGTGCTATGGAAGTAGACTTGGAGTTTTGGAATAGAACAATGTGGGGCTTAATTATATTTAATTTATAAATAATATCTTTCTGTATGATTTATTTCAAAAAAAATCTTCCCACTTGCTTTGAACTTGGTATTTTAGTTATGATTCCTTATTTTGGTAGGTGCATTGCAACTCTTCAATAAATTTATTATTTTGATTATATAGGATAGTTTTGTTTAATACAACTTGTTACTTGTCGAATTCCAAGTCTTTAATATGAAACTTTAATATAAAAATATTGTATCTTTTCAAATAATTAACTAAATGAACCTTTTGTTGATTCAAGATTTGTTGATTCAAGATATTTTATCTTATGTCAAAATTGAATCAAGTTTAACTCTATATTCAATTATTTCTTCTCGATATCATTTTTCCTTTACTTGAAATTTTGTTTCTAATTCCATCTTATCTTATTGTAGACTTCAATTTAAATTAGAGCATATTTTTTCCCCTCATTCTCCATCAACCCTGTATCTTACATAGATAATTGACTTATTTCTTCATATACTTCAATCAAATCATTAAATTAAAACTCAACATATCGGTGAGTGGTCTCCAAATTGTTCATTTCCTTATCCTTAACATCTAATATTAAATTGGTGTTGTTACCATCCTTAGAATGTGTTGAAATAGAATTGACATGGTTTCCAAATCCTTAATTGTATTGGATTTGGTTTTGACAACTATTTTTTAAGTCTTCAATTGTGTATCCATGCAACTTAGAAATACTTGTAATCTTTGACATTTGTTGTGGTTTAGATCAATCTCTTAGATACCATTTCCCCTATCTGTATATGTCATTCTAATATGTCATTTGCATTTACTTGATTTAGGCCAACCTTTACGTAAGTAGTTTTTGGGGTAAACAATTCGACTTCTTTGGTGTATGGCTAAACAACTAATAGATTGAACATGTTTCTATGTAGATTGGTCAAAGATAAAACCTTGGCCCTAAAATTTCTTTTTTACCTCACACTATAATCTGACTCAAATCCATGCTTTGGCTTGAAATCTTTATTGTAGGTATATTTGAAACCACTAGGGTTGATTTTTGTCTCTAACTAAAGCATTTGGAGTGCTTGCAAGATATAATCACAGTTGGTCCCTCAGGCGTCTTGGGTTGGATCTCACTCAACAAATTATCAACCTATTTTAGAAGTTCATCTTGTGCTTTATCTTGTATTTTTTCCTGTAAAGGTTTAGTTTTGAGTCATTTTACTTTTTTATTGTCTTCAGAGGCTATCTTTTCCATTTGTTTTTTCGTAGAAGATTCATCTATTTTATGTTCCATTGAATCCATTTTGATCTTTTTTTGACCATATGTTTCACTCCATTCCAAATAGAACTGACATTGATTGTAATGAACTATAATCCTGCTACTTCGTTGCAGGCCAGCAAAATAAATTTGGCTCATCAACCTAATATTAATGTATATATATTTACAACATAAACTAGCAGGGGCATTACATTCCACCCCCCCCCCCCCCCCCCCCCCTCCCCCTATTTTATGCATAATCCTCAATGTCACATATACAAGTATATATAGTACATCAGTAAAAAAGATGAGGGCATTATTCCCTTATCACATCTTCTTGCTCCCATGTGGCCTCATCAAGATAGAGCAAGATTCGTTGTACGTTTACCATGTCGATGAATCAATTCCAGAGCATCTTGACCATCCTATCTCAAATATATTTGGGTTGTACCTGGAAGTTTCCCTTTGGCTACACCTAGATCATATGCTTATTAATCACATGATTAGTAGCAGGAATATACTTTTCATTCAAAGATACATGAAATACATTATGGACATGAATGGATGAATGAAAAGCAAGTCTATATGCAACATAACCAATCCTCTCTAGGATATCGAATGGTCCACAATAACGAGTTGCTAATTTGGAACCACTACCCAGTTTCAATGAGCTCTTTCATGGTATAATTTTTTTTTTGTAAGCTAATCATGGTACCTTTCATATTAATTCCAATTAGAGCCTGTACATACATACAGTGGCCTCAACCCGCCTCGAAGAGAAACCAGGTCTGTTGACCACCTTAGGTTTTTAAATGCCATCCAAAAACAAAAAAATACCAAGTCTACTTGTCCATGCTAAATATACAAAACATTCATAGAGGCTATCACTGTTTCCTATCTGCATTATAAAAAAACAAAAGGGGAGCAAGCTCTCAGCATACTAACTAAGGAGACTTTATACATAACATGACAAATCAATTTGCCATGGCGCCCGGCTGGTTATCTTCCTCCTTTGCTCCAGGAACGAGCTTCTTTAGCTATTGTTGTATCTCTTCGAGCTTGCTATCCTGCATAAGAAGGGTTATCTGGAGGTTCTTCATCTCTTCCTTCAAATTTGGGATACCCTGGGTCAATTCTGTCATCTCCATAGTTACCTGTTCCATAGCTTTTTCCAGCAGCCTCTTCATTACCTAATACACATGGAGAGCCTACTTGTACAGGGACATACGTCCCCTGGTGTTTCCCAGGTCCGGCAGTAGATACTCCCAGTCTTCCATTTCAGGCTCCGACTACTCCTGTGTATCCTCTTCCTCCAGCTGCTGGATTATCCTCCGAATATCTGCATTTGTTTCTTCACTATACGCCCTCTCCGCGTACTGAACTTGACTCTTCAGTGTCCTCCTGCCATGTCTTTTCCCTGCCAGTGGAGGGGAGCTCCGCTCCTAGTTTCCAACCTAACGCCCTCTCCCTCTACCTCGACGGCCCCTTCCCCGTCCTGCACCAGCTTTGTTGCTCTCCTTTACCATACTTGACCTGTTATGCCTGAGGGGGCTCCAAGGCAACCTTCCTCTCCTCACCCTCTGGCTTTATTCTCTCGAGATCCTACCTCTTCTGGTTGCCTATCCTCCGGAGGCCTCCCTTTCCCCATTCTGCTTCTCCTATTATGAATTTGACTGCCCTGTTCTGGGCTATGCGCCTCTTCCATGCCCACTTGGTTCTGTTCCATTTCTTCCCGGGATTCGACCGTATTTCCTTCCTTCCCTGTAGCACTTTCTCCCCTGCTCGTAACAGTCCCTTCTTTCCTCATTTTCCTCTCTGCTGCCTTACACTTAGTTTTTCTGGGGACGGGAGGTCAGCCCTTCTGTTGTCTCCTCTCTGCCTTATATTTTTTTCTGGTCTCCAAATCCTTTCTCTTATCCTCGCTCTCGCCATGGGCATTAATGACAATCCTTCCCTTATACCTCCTCCCGAATCCAATTCCCTTCTCTCACCACCCTTCCCTGTGCTGCTGCACTGCCTCTCTTTGTCGCCTACATTTGCCATAATCACCCACTCCTCCTCGGCTTACCACTGTGCCAGCTGACCCTTGTCCCATCACTGAAGCACCATCTCTTGCACCACCTCTGGCCTTCATAGCTCCCTCTCCGCTGCTCTTTACAATTATGCCTGGTCTGTCAATCGTCCTGTCCACCTGCAGTAATCTCCGTGTGCGAGGTGGCCTATCATAGCCCCTCCCTGTCATCACTCTAGTCCCCCTCTTCGCCACCATTTTCACCCTGATCGGGGGCCCTTGGTGATCCTTTTTATCGACTTGTGGTTTCATTATTGTCCTAAGTGATTATTGGGTTGAGAGTCTCCCATCGAGGGTTGTTCATTACTATTGGCCAGATGTTGTCCACTTTTCCTTCCTGTTCTTTGCAACCCCAATTTGCCAGGAAGTCTGCTGCTTTATTTCCTTCTCGTCTAACATTATTAAAAATTTTATACTCAATACGTTTCAATATGGCTGCCAAGTCTTGAATTATCCCTGCCGTCCTCCAGCTCTTTGCAATCTATTCCCAGTCCTTCCCATTATTGAGGTTCCTAAGCATTTTAATTACGATCTACGAGTCACCTTCAATTTCCAAATTTGTGTATCCATTTCTTACTGCTATTCTAATACCTTGGTATACTACCATCATCTCTGCTTTGTTGTTGGTCATTATGCCTCCTCTATCAGCGTACACCCATCTAGTGCATCCCTCATTGTCTCTGAAGATACCTCCAAAACCTGCTGGCCCTGGGTTTCCTTTGGAAGCCCTGTCAAAATTCAGCTTAATGAAGTTTTCCCCAGGACATCTGAACTGCGCATGGCTCTAGGTCTGGGATCTTTGATGTCGTTCCTTCTGGGGATACACCATACTGTAATCCATATTAAGGTGAGCTAAGATTCAACCCTCATCAGGGGTCATCTTCCAGACCTCCTCCTCCCAAGTTTCCCTCGGAACAGTCTCTCTTATTAACTTTTGCATTCTTCTCCAGATCTTTTCTGGTGGACTGTTTTTGTCCTGGAAGATCCTTTGATTTTTCTCTTTCCACAGAAGCCAGATGACAAAACCTATGGCTAAGCTCCAAGCTCTCCTTACTACTGAGCATGAAAACTGGCCCTTTCCCCACTGAAAGATGGTCTCTTTAATGTCCTGAGGGTCCCTATTAGATTTTCCAAAGAGGTTCCTGACCTCATCCCACTGATGCTGGGCAAAGGGACAAGAGTTCAGAATGTGTTCCTAAGTTTCATTTTCTTGTTTACAAAGGCTACATCTAGGGGGACCCTGGAAGCCTCATTTCTGTAACTTGTCCCACGTCAGGATTCTTCCCTTTCCTACTAGCCATGAAAACATTGTTACCTTCAGCCACCACTTATTCCTCCATATTTGTTTCCAATCTATTACTTCCTCTTCGCTCTCTTGTCGAGTGGCTAAAAAATAAGCTTCTTTGACTGTGAAGGTCCCTTTTGTAGATTTTCCCTATCTGAGGATATCTGGTCCCATTCTAATTTTAATTCTTCTTGATTCCAGCTCTTTTACCAGTATCTCTTTCTGATCATGGTCAATATTTTCGTCCCATTCTTTAGGTTTCCTCCAAGTTCACCAAGTCTCATCTATCTCCTCTTCATTCCAGTAATATTTTACATACTTTAATCCCTCCATTTCTGCCTTCTGATATGTGCTTTGCAAAGCTTGAATACCAACCATTCTATCCCTTTGTTGCCACGCCTCCTCCTAGAATTTGGCTATACGTCCGTTCCTAATTTCCCAGAAGGCATATTTGCTTATGATATCTCTGTTCTGGCTTGCTAAGTCCCATATTGTAGATCCTTTTGGGGCTTCTTCCAGTCTGAGGATACCTTCTGCTATTTAGGGCATGTTATATTTTTGAGTCCATATTTTTTTCCATAACTCATTTCCTCCCCTCATCCACCTCTACCACAGCTTCGCCCCTAGATCTTGGTTTAGGATACTCAGATCCCTGAGACCGAGTCTTCCTTCATCTTTTTGTTTGGATAGACCTTTCCACAACACAAGGGCCCATTTCCTTTGCTGTTTGGGTCCTCCCCATATGAATTTTCCGAAAATTTCCTTCATTCTTGTGCAAACTCCTTTGGGAGCTGCCATCACTGATAGAGGGTATATTGGAATGGCCTAGAGAATTGATTTTAGAAGCACCAGTCTTCCTGCTATGTTCAGCGATCGAAAGGACCAATTCTCAAGTCTGTTCTTGAGTTTTTCTATTGTTTGCTGCCAGTTTGCTAATCTTAAAGGGTTTAAAGCTAGTTGATTTCCCAGATATTTTGTTGGTAGCTCTCCTGGTCGAAAGCCCAACATTCTGGTCAAGTGAGCTTTGATCAGCTCTGGGGTATTAAAGATAAATGTATAGGATTTGTCTTTGTTGATTTCCATACTCGAGGCTTCCATAAACAGATCCAAAATCCTTTTTACCCTCTTCACTTCTTTTAGGGAAACTTCACAGAAGAGCATGATGTCGTCTACAAATTGCTAGTGAGTGATAGGCAAGCTGTTTCCCCATAACCTTAGCCCCTTGATCTTTCTTTCCCTCATCTCTTTTTTTAAGTATCTTCCCAGACCTTCTGCCGCCATAATGAACAAGAAGGGAGACAAGGGATCACCTTGTCTTAATCCTCTTGTGGCGTTAAAGGTTGAAGTTGGCGTCCCATTTAGCAAAATAGAGAAGTTAGGCGTTGATATCATGTTATAAATCCAATCTATCCATCTGTTGCTAAAAAAAAAAGCCATAAGAATGGCCTTGAGGTACTGCCAATTTAAGTGGTCGTAGGCTTTTGACAGGTCCAGCTTTATCATTTTTCCTCTCTCCATTTTTTGTTTTAAATAATGGATCACTTCCTGGGAGACTACCAAACCATCTAGGATTTATCTCCCCTCCACAAAACCAGTTTTCTCTTGGGAGATTATGCTAGAGAGAATTGGTTTCAGTCTTTTAGCCATCAAAGTAGCAATAATTTTATAAATTACATTACAAAGGGCTATTGGGTGGAAACCTTGGGCATTCTCTGATTTAGTAGTTTTAGGAATAAGAGTAAAAAGGGTAGAGTTAAGACTTTGCCATACCTTCTGCTGTCTGCGAGACTGCTCTACCACCTCCAGGATATCTTGTCCCAGGAAATGCCAGCCTGCTTGATAAAATTCCGCTGTAAATCCATCCGGTCTTGGGGCTTTGTTTTTCTTCATTCCCTTTACTATTTCCTCCACTTCTTCTAGCATTGTTGCCCTCATCAAAGCTTTATTTTGGTCTTCAGTTATTATCTTCAGGATTTCAATTCAAATACTTCCCATAGCCTCTTCTCTGTTGTCTCGGGGCTCAGTCAGCAAATCTTTGTGATACCCAACTAGTACCTGTTCAATACCCTCATGCTCTGTTATTCTTTGCCCTTCTTCATTTATGATAGAAAAGATTCTATTCCTTTGCCTGTGTTGGATCATGGCTTGGTGGAAGAACTTTGTGTTCCTCTCTCCCTCGCGAAGCCAGTTTATTCTAGACTTTTGTTTCCATAGAATTTCTTCCTATTTTCTCCGTTCCTCAAATTGGCTGATCAGTATTCCTTCTTCCCTACTTTTCTCCTCATTTCACCCTTCTTCTATAATTTTCTGTTGTATCTCCTCCATTTTTCGTTCTAATCTCTGCTTCTCCATTAATATGTTCCCAAACTCTTCCTTGTTCCATTTTTTGATTTTCCCTTTGAGTTCTTTGAGCTTTAACTGAAAGGTATACATCTTACATCTTCCTCTTTGTTGGCTCTGAGTCCACCATTCCTCTATCTTCGGCATAAACTGCTTATTCCTGAGCCAGAAGGCCTCAAACCTGAAGGGGCGTTTATAGGGGTTCTTCTTGATATCTATCTACAATCTAATAGGCTAGTGATCAGAGCCCATGGCAGGGAGAATCATTGACTCTACGAATACATCCCTGTTTATGATCTGTTCTGATATTAAGAATCTATCCAGTCTGAATGCTATTTGATTTCTGCCTCCCCTTCTGTTGTTCCAAGTATGGATCCCATTTATCGTCGGAATATCTTTCAGTCTTTGCTCAGTTATCATTTCGTTGAATGCCTCCATATCTTGGTCCGGTTGACTTACTCCCCCTAATTTTTCTCCTAAAGTTTTAATCATATTAAAGCCCCCTCCTACAATCCACGAAATCCCTGGAAAGATCCTGTGGATAATTTGCATGTTTTTAAGGAAATTTTTGCGTTCCCTTGGGATGTGCGGACAATAGACTCTGGTGATGAGTATCCACTCAGAAGACCCTATCATTCTAAATGAGCCTGAGAGGATTCGGGGGAGGCTGACCCAGTTTTTGAATTGCACTTCCTCCGGATTCCACAGGACTATCAGTCCTCCTGCCATGCCTGTCGCATCTTGACCCATTACCTCATAATGTATATTGTATTTTCTCATTATTTCTTCTAGTTTCTAGGAGCTAATCTTCGTTTCTTGGATTATCATTATACTGGATTTGTCTTTCTTCACCCTATCCTTCAGATACCTCTGTTTACCTTTACTGTTAAGACTTCTGATGTTCCAGCTTGTGACTATCATTTTATAACTTTTTGGATGGTTGTTGAAATACCTCTGAAAGAGGTATGACTCTACCTAAGTTTACTAGAGTTTCCACTACCACCTGAATGGTTTCGCTCATTAGCCTTCTCCCTCTTTTCCTACCTCCTTTGCTAGAGCTGCCCATTCCCATACTGTGGGTTCCTTGCACTCTTGTTTGGTCCAGTTGACTAGCCAGAAGGGTTCCTTTCTTTTCCTTGTATTTCTGGAACATCTCTTTGTACAATTGTTTTTGCTCCTCCGGAATGAACCTTTCATCAAGGTTCTTCCAGTCCTGTAGCAGCCTCTTCATTACTCGCTCCTCATCACTTCCACTGTCTTTTTGGGGATCGATCTCCATCTGCGATTATTCTACTGACATAGTTGTGTTCTCCTCTGTTCCTTCTTTTTCCATGTTTCTCTGGTTTGAATCTGGCTCATTGGTATCTTTAGTGAAATGCATAGGTTCTTATGCGCTTTCTGCTTTTTCCATCTCTCCTTCTTCTTCCTGGAGGACCTTGAACTTATTTTGACATTCTACTGACGTTGTTTTGACAGATTGTGGCATTCTTGTCGTTCCTTTCCCCAATCTTCTTTTTATTGGGATTTCCTGGAAACCCTCCTCCTCTCCTCCTATGCCTTATGTCCTTCCCTTTTCTACTTCTTCTTTCCTTGATGTTTCCTCTGCAGCATTCAGTGGGCATTGTTTGAAAAGATGGCCATATTCATGGCACCTTCTACATCTGAAGGGTATGTGTTCATAATCCATCGGTTGCTGCCATACTTCGTTGTGGTATTCTAAGTCTATGTACTCCGGCAGAGGTTCTGGTATTCTAACTCTATGTACTCCGGCAGAGGTTCTGATATGTTCATGTATACGCATATCCTTGCATAGGATGTGTATCTCCCTCTTTTTGTGGTCTTTGCGACTTTGAAAAATGTCCCTATTGTATTGCCTATTCCTTCCAGAATCTCGCGGTCCCAAAACTCTATTGGTAAACCAAACAATCTTACCCAGATGGGTGCTGCTAACATCTTTTTTTGGTCTGGATTGTAACAGTCTTCCTAGTGCCTCATGACTAAACCAACATTATTCATGAAATACGGTCCCCTTTCAAAGGTTCTTTCCTTTTCCTCTAGATTTGCGAATATCAGTGTAAAAAAGCCCTTTGCCCCCAGCTTTAGCTCTATATGTCCTTTCGGTTTGCATATTTGTTGTATCTACCTCGCCAGGTCCTTTTCGGATGGCCAAAACCCCAAACAATTACATATCAGGGCATGGTCCCTCATGTAGCATCTGTACTCTTCAAGTTTGTTATTCGACATCACATACGTCAGGGTTTTTAGAGCTCTGGGAAGGCATTTGCCTCCTAGTCTTGTCTGCCATTGGTTTCCCATCACCGCCGCTTATCTGTTATCTTCCTTTGGGTCTCTTCGTAGCCCGTTTCCACCTGCTTCTCCCGCCGTTACGTTTTTGTAGGAGGGGATCTCTCCCCTCCTGATATCCCCTATCATGGCTCCTTTCAGTTCCTCCTTGCTTTATAGACTTGTTCTGCTCTTTTTTATGCCTTTGCTGACTTGGTTGCACATAGGATGCGCGTCCCCTGCCCTTATCTCCACTGCTGCTCCTCTTACCAGCTCGCCGTTGATAAACCTAAAGTTTCAAAAACCCTCGCCGATGCCCTTTCCTCGGCTCCGAACCCTAATCCCCATCGCCGACCCGATCAATTCATCCATTCTCATTTTTTCTTTCAAGGTATAACTTTTAAAAACACACGATCTCTAATTTTAAATTATGTGTGTACTTTATGCATATCCGCATAAATTTTCTACCTATCTTGGGTGAATTTAATATTTTTCCTAGTTTTTACAACCTGATCCTCCATTTCTCTGAGAAATTCCAAACCAACCATGACTTCATCGACCTGATTATTCCAACTTATAGGAGCATGATACTTTCTAGCATATAACGCTTCAAACAAACTCATTTTTAATGAATCTTGATATTCATTATCATACGCAAACTCTATCATGTGTAGGTAGTCCTCCCATTTGGATGGTTTATCCATGACATACATTCACAACATATCTTGAATCACCTGCTTAACATACTCATTATGTCCATCGGACTTTGCGTGATATGTAGTACTAAAATTAAAATTAGTACCCAACCCTTTAAATAATCCCATCCAAAATTTAGACGAGAACTTTAGATCTCTGTCTAAAATAATCACCCTAGCGGCACACCATGTAACCAGGCAATTTGTCTCATAAAAATATCATATATATTAGTATCTTTATTTGTCGATAGTTGGTAACGTTGGTATTGATGTCAAATGGTCATGATTGATTGGGGTTGATTGTGTTAATTGTGTTAACATTAATTTATGTTGGATGTCATTGCTACAAAATTGATTGGAATGCAAAGGCTAAAAGAGATGTGAAGTGCAAAGGCTATGATATTAAATGTGAAGGTTGAACATTGTTAAAATGTAACATAAAACATTGAGACAAAAGTTGAAAAATATATGCTTTCATAGAACAGACAAATGTAGATAATACAAATCTGATTTGTCTCTTGTAATCATTACAATTGAGCTGTTTTATTTCAGCTCTATTTTTATATTACAAATTCTATGTTTCAGATCTAAAAATGAAGAGTCAATTTGTGAACAATTTTAGAAGACCAAGAGACAATGCTTCATTTCATATTCCTGCGAATAATACAAACATCCAATAAGCCATTCTTATAAAATATACATTGTTGAATGGAAAAAGGACTTTTGGAGTTAAGCAGTTTGTATGAGACCATTCATGAGAAATAGCAGAAGAGGAACAAAATTGAAGATGTGTAGTAGACTTGAAAATATAAATTTATATTAGGTAACCATAACTCTTGACTTGGTATTGTGATTGAGAGATTGTGGTCTCTTTTCAAGTCGTAGTTTGATAAAGAACAAGTTGTAGCCTATTGAGGTAGGAGTGTCCTGTGGGTTGTAGCTTGCAAAACATTTGTGGAAGTTGGAGCTTTCCTTCACATCACTTTCAACCAAAAATCCATGGTTTTCTCCCTTATGGGTTTCCACTTATATCTAGTATCTTCATGTGTTGTTTCTTGAATATTGTGTGAATGCTCTTGAATTCTGAATAAATATCTGCAAATTTCTCTCTGATAACTAGAAAAGGAAACCATTAATAATTGAGTATATGCATAAATCACGAGCTACATAAGAAGAAAGTTAAGTTGAGCAAAAATTAAATTTTAAAATTACCGATTCACATCCCCCCAAATAATTTCCAAACATAAATATCAATTCGTATCAGAGTTTGGTTCCTTTAGTAGCAGTCTAACAATTGGAAGGAGGTCTTAAGTCAGTAAAATGGCTACTCAAGAAGGATGCTCAACAAATAAATTCCCCCTGTTTATTATTACAAACTATGCCTTTTGTAAAGTAAGAATGAAGACATATTTAATGTCTCTTGGAGTAGAAGTATGGGATGCTATGATGGTAGGGTATGAAGAACCAAAGGAAATGACTAGTGACAAAGATGCCAAACTATATTTTATAGATATTGCAAAAGCTATGAATTCACTTCTGAGTGGATTATGTGAGTCTGAATTGATTAAAGTAATACATTGTCACACAACCAAAGTTATCAGGGTTAAATTAGAAAATATTCATGAAGGAGATGAAAAGGTAAAGATGGCCAAATTAAAAGCATATAGAACACAGTTTGAGACATAAAAAATTAATGAAGATGAATATATAGGTAAGTTCTTTTTAAGAGTTGATGAAATTGAAAATTTCATGATGGGTCTAGGACAAACAATCAAAGAAAGTGTAATAGTTCAGAAAATATTGAGGTCATTACCTTCTAAGTTCAATCCTCAGTTTTCAGCGATAGAAGGGACAACAAACTTTGAGACTTTGAACAAGGATCAGCAACTTGGTTCCTTAAGAGCATATGATATGAGAATTCCAAAAGCGAAGCCAGTCACTAGAGAGGCAGCTTTCAAGGAAGACAATTCCATAGAAGAAAATTATTGTTCATGCTCAGGTTCTGATAAAGAAGAAGCAAAATTTGTCAGAAGGTTGAAGAAAGGTACCGGTAAGTACAAAGGAAAATTTCCATTTAAGTGTTTTAATTATGGAAAAATGGGACATTATGCATCAAAATGTACTATTAATAGATAAGAAAATCAACTTAAAGGGAAAGAAAAGAACAAGTCTAACAAAATGCAGAAAGAGAAAAGGTTTAAACGGAAAAACTTCTATGCTCAAGAAGATAGCAGTGTATCTAAAAGTTCAAATGAATCCTCTAGTGAGTATGGAACCAGTGAATTCATGTTGATGGCCTTGGAAGAACATAAAAAATTTTGTGAGGAAAATGAAGAAGAAGAGGAAGGTGAGGTAGATCCTGAGGGGGAGGTTGTCAGTGCCCTAGATGAAATAGAAAGGCTTAAACAAAAGAGTAGAAAGTAGAAAGAGATCTTATTGAAATATGTAAAATAATAATAAAATTCAGAAGAAATTATCAAGTTGAAAGTTGAACTTGAAGAAGAAATGAAGCTCGAAGACATTTTGATGCAGTAAATAAAGGAGAAAATCCAGGAGTACAAAATATTGGAAGAAGAGGTGGTAAGTTTGAAGAAGAGGCTAGAGAAAGCACAAACTGAATTAAACATGAATATTCAATAGATAAAAGGTTCTAAAAAATTGGATGTGATATTAAATGCTCAGAGTTCTCCACTCATAAGATTGGGTTAGGCTATGAAGGAGAATCCATTGAATCCAAGGCAGAGGATAAAAGGACAATCACTTTTGTAAAAGTTGCCAGGGGAGACAATGATAGTTCACATCAATATGAGAACAAGAAATTGAGCAACACTTCAACATAAAATGAACAACTACAAAGACACACTACTCGGAAATTACAGAAGACAAAAGGAATGGAAAATCAAACAACATATCGGAGATCATAATTCTTTAGGAGATAGGATTATCAATTGTCAAGATGGTTATATCCTCAAACGACATCCAATACCAAGTACAAATATTTGACACATAAATCCATATATTGTAGAACCTATGTCAAAATAATTGATTTGGGAAATTATAAGATAAGTAAGGCTAATAATGGATTCACAAACATCAAAACAAACATGAATATAGACAAAAATGCATTTTCTCCTCTCATTGATATCACTGAATGCTTCTATTGTCACAAATTTGGGCACAAGTCATATAAATCCAATAGATTATCATCTCAGAATAATTATAGAATAGATGGATGCATGCAATGTAGAAAGAAGAAGGAAGAAAATAAAGTTGATAAGTGTGACCTAGTTCTATATGCTCAAGATAAAAACAATAAATGGTACATGGATAGTGGTTGCTCTAGGCATATGATAGGATATAAAAGAAAGTTTGTATCTTTGGATGAAAATAAAACTGGAAATGTCACATTCGACAATGATGAAGCAGGAAGAATTAGAGGAAAGGGAACAATTAGTGTGAATAATGGAAGAGGAAGACCCAGGATGTACTATTTGTAGATGGTCTAAAACATAATTTGTTGAGTGTAATTCAGATGTGTGATGAAGGTTGTGATGTTGTCTTCAGAGCTCAAGACTGTGAAATCAGGTCAACAACTACTAAGAAGATTCTGGCTAAAGGAGTTCGAAGATAGAATAATGTATATATATTGAAGGAAGAGAGTGAAGAATGCTACATCATAAAACAAGATGAATATTGGCTATCGCATAGGAGATTGGGGCATCTCGATTTTGATCACATCATCAAGCTTATTAAGAAGAGAGTAGTTAGAGATCTACCAACAATAAATAAGCCTCAAAACACTATCTGCAAGTCATGTCAAATGGGAAAACAAACTCGGACATAATTCAAAGTCAAAGATAAACTATCACGTAGTAAGCCTTTACAGCTAGTTCATATGGATTTGTGTGGGCCTTCCAGAACAGAAGCACCAGAAGGAGAAAAATATTTTATGCTGATACTTGATGACTATTTGAGATTGACATGGGTGGAATTTCTAAAAAATAAGTCAGTAGCATTTGATAAGTTCAAAATATTCAAGGCACTGGAAGAAAACCAAACAAGGTGAAAGATAAAGTGCATAAGGTTAGACAAAGGAGGTGAATTTAATTTAGGTGAGTTTCCAGACCTACGTGATGAAATTGGCATAAAACAATAGTATACTATAGGAGACACACCTCAACATAATGGAGTTGCAGAGAGACAAAACATATATGTTCATCAAATGGCTAGAGCCATGATGCAAGAAAAAAACATTCCTTAAACCTATTGGGAGCACATCTCATACCAAACTGTGATAAGACACCTTATGAACTATGGCATGGTAAGCCAATTTCAATAAAACATTTTAAAGTATTTGGGAGTAAATGGTATATAAAAGATAATGATGAAAAACTAGGAAAGTTTGATGCTCGATTAGATTAGGGAATATTTTTGGGATATGCATTATAAAGTAAGGGATACAGATATTATAATAAAATTCTGCATAAGATTATGGAATTCATAATGTAAAGTTTGACGAAGAGCTACCTGATAAGAACAAGAGCACAAGTTTTATCAATACTCCAGATCATCATCATCATGACAATAAAGAAAATGAAGTACAATATGAAGAATTAGAAAATACAGAGACTCATTCAAAAGGTCCCTCATGACATAGACAAAAGAATCATCTTGAATCATTGGAGATAAAAGTGGAGTGCAAACAAGGAGGAAACTTGTAGAAAAATAAGATAAATTCATATTGCTATGTTGTCATAGATTGAACCAAAGAACTTTGATGAAGCAAGTAAAGACAAGAATTGGATAGATGCTATGAACAAGGATTTAGACCAAATCGAAAAGAATAAGATTTGGGAACTCACACCAAGACCAGTTGGAAAGAATGTCATTGGCACAAAATGGGTATTCAAAAACAAGATGAATGAACAAGGTCAAATTGTTAGAAACAAAGCCAAACTAGTGTGCAAGGGGTACTCACAAGTAGAAGGTCTTGAATATGAAGAAACCTTTGTGCCAGTTGTGAGATTGGAAGCAATCATGATGTTTTTTTTATTTTGCTTGTTACAAGGATTTTTAAGTATACCAAATGGACTTAAAGTTTGTTTTTCTAAATAGAGAACTTGAGGAAGAGGTCTATATGGAACAACTTGAAGGGTTTTTATTATCAGATAAGCCTAACTATGTTTGCAGGTTAAAGAAGACATTGTATGATCTTAAAAAAGCACCACATGCATGATACTCTAAACTGGACAAGTACATTCAAAAACAGGGTTTCAAAAGAGGAGGCGCTGATAGTAAACCGTACATAAAGGCTGATGGAGATGGATTACTAAATGTGGTTTTGTACATGGATGATATTATGTTTGGAAGCAATAAAGATCATCCAGTAAAATGGTTTGTTGGAGAGATGATGTCTAAGTTCGAGATGTCAATGATTGGAGAACTTACCTTTTATCTAGGGCTGCAAATCCTACAAAAGTCTGATTTCATATTTATGTCTCAAGAGAAATACCTAAATGATATGTTGATAAAGTTTCAATTGGATGACTATAAAGCAATCTCAACTCCCATGGAAATTGGGTGCAAGCTATGTGCAAATGATGAATCACCCGATGTTGATAAGAAGATTTACATATCTATGATAGGAAGTTTGTTATACCTAACAACTTCTAGATTGGATATAATTTTGGCAGTCATATTTGTGGTACGATATCAATCAACACCTAAACAGAGTCATCTATTAGCAGAAAATAGGATATTCACATACCTGAAAGGGACAATAGACTATAGACTATGGTGCCCAAAAGGGAAGGAATTTACATTGAAAACATACACAGATGCAGATTGGGCCAGTTGTGTGGATGAAATAAAAAGTATAAGTGGTAGTGAATTCTACTTAGGAGAGTCTCTGGTTGCATGGTTAAGTAAGAAAGAAGCATTGGTTTCTCTATCTACAACAGAAGCTAAATACATGGCAGTTTCTGCTTGTTTCACACAAGTATTGTGGATGAAACATACTCTACAAGATATGAAGGTAAATTTCAGTGAGCCTATATCTATTAAGTGTGACAATACAAGTGAAATAAGCATTTACAAAAATCATGTGCTTCATTCAAAGACTAAAAATATCTCTATAAAGTACCACTTTCTCAAAGAACAAGTGGTTGAGGAAACAATGAATATGGAGTACATACCCACAAAAGAACAAATAGTAGATATATTTACAAAGTCTCTCACTAGAGAACCATTTGAATATCTGAGAAACAAATTAGGGATAGTTCTCGCATATTCCTCTCACTAATGTGACTTCAAAAGGAGAACTTAAAACATTATAGATAATATGAAATTGAGTGCACAATCTAAGGGGGAGATTACAGGAAGGAGTAGAGAAGAGGAACAAGAAGCATATAACTATGTCAAGAATTTGAAGAAGTTAAGAAGCAGCAAGAACAAAGGACCATCATCAAATTGTAAGATCAAGTCAGTCTCTTCATAAACTAGCAACATCAATTAGGTTAAATCAGAGGCTCATTCTTTGATTCAAGAATATTTTATGCACAATTGTACATATATATGTATACTATGTATATAAGCAAATAAATAAACATCCTCAAATATACATAGTCAAGTTAGACATTTGCATACCTAGTTAAACCATGTTGAAAAATGAGTCTAGCTCATTATATATTGGCATTATCAGAATTTTCTCAAAATTCTTCAGGATTTGATGAATTTAAATATGTATATAGAATGCATCAATGTACATTATTATAACTCATGTATTCAGCTGACATTTGATCAATAGAAAAAGGGGAGAGGAGAACTTAACTGATATCTATTCATATATACATATATAAGAGCAAAATCAAGGTGTTTCCATCACGCCTACGAGCAGATCCTATATATTCTTATGTCTGACTTCTAGAAGATTTCACCATGAAACGTCATGAGATCGAAATCTCAGCCATATTATCTAAAAAACATTATGAGATCAAAATCTCGGCCGTATTATCTACAAGTAAAGGATCATTTAATTCATATATCTCTTATGATCACAAAAGACGGTTATTGAAGAAATCAATAAAAAATGGTTTTACAATCAGAAGGTCGGCGTGAGATTAAGTCTACACTGCTGCAACTTAATGCATCACTAGGATCTCTCTTGATCCTTCAACATTGTATTTTTGAACAAATATTTGAATGCTAGAGTTTAATGTATAAATGGTGGACGCTTGAAGTATTGAAGAAGAAATAGAATTATATGAAGAGATCATTTTCCTTATCTCTAGAGGAGGACCATCTTTGATATAATGTTTTTTTGAACATCAGTGATATTTTTTTAAAATGAAGCAAGTGCAGAAAAGAAAGAAGCAAAATTCAAAGCAATACGACTATTAGAGAGGTATTTCACTATCTACCAGTGCATGCCACTGAAAGAAATATTACTAGCATTAAATGGTACATACATTGAAATGTTACACATAAAAACTAAACAAAGAAGACAAAACCCTAAAACATAAATTTTAAGATCCATCTTTTGTGAAGCAATCATTAACAAGATCAATAGGCGCTGAATGATCTTGATTGAGACTGTGGGCACAATCGAAGGTAACAAAGTTGGGTTAGAGAGAACCAAAGAACAAGAAGATTGGGAATATGTATATATATGTATCACAAAAGGATTCACATGGACGGAACGCAAGCGGTGTCAGTGACAAATTGAACAAAGGTAGAAGTAGAAGGTAGGTAGAAGGTAACGTAGAAAACAGAGAAGCAGATGATAGTGACGCAATAGAAATTGAAACGCATCAGAAATGAATACCATTAAAACCATCTGGTATAGAGAGAATGTAACGACTCTTCTGAATCAATAACGCATCATGGCATATCTCCACTGGCATGGCACAACGATTGGCACTGGGTTATTATGATTTCAGTATTTGGTACAGAGTCTGGAAACTTATTATTAGTATCGACATTACTAACTCCAATGCTATATTTACAACGATGGTATTATAATGATAGTCATTATATTTTAATACTTAGCATCTAATAATGCAATGTTGGCTTTTATAATAATCGTGATATGGAGCGAGAAATAATTCCATTATTCTTTTGGAACAATTATCATGCATCTCGTATCGAAATTATTCCACTATTCATTTTCATATGCGTTGGAGAAATCATTATTATTGGAGTTATTATGTTCTGGCTTACATTATTATTGGATTTATTATTATTATGTTTTACCTGCGTAAATATACTTACTGCGCCCAATAATGTTTCTTGCATTATCTATGTCAATTGTTTGGCTTTTCTCGGCTAAGGAATATGTAGGCCCAGTCATGTTGATTGCCTTATCTTAAAATTATCTTGGAAGCATTGATACTCAAGTGCTAGTCTAGTCCACTTTACTGCATGAAAAAGAAACATGTACAGTGTACCAGCTAAGGTTAATGTTTGTTGCCAACATTGTTATGGTACGCTCCTTTGTAATGTTCATTTGGTAATCGAGTTGATGTAATTATCCTGGCGTGTGTCTACATACATTAGATCACCCTGGATGTTAAGGTTTATCACAACCATAAGATTATGTTTTTATTGCTTCTCTTGAAATGTGTTTTATGATTATGCTTAACCTATACTTAGGCCTACAGCTGGAACCCTCTGGAAGCCTCACCACAGTCCTTCCTGGTTATTCAAGCTTCCAGTTTTCAAGGGATCGATCATCCATTCTCTTAGGGTTGAATCAGATGATGGAAGGTTGTTGGGTGTGGTTGAGGTAACCACATATATTCTACCCTGATGTGGCGCTCATTCACACTCTCCTTCCTCCAGCGGCTTTGCATGTGCAATCATTAACTCTCAATACGAAAAATTATTACAGTTCTAAGGTTTACAAAGTTATAAAACTCCACTGGATTAGTCTGGACGATCATGTATATCTAAGCAATGATATATACTAAAATGTTATGGTTGAATGGATTGTGTTGATGAACAATGGTGCATATACAATTGTGTTAAACATTACAATGGGTGTTGAATATATAACGTTAAACATCAGTGATGTGTTAAATATTTGATATATAAATATATGGTGAGAGTTGTGGTACATTACAATGATGAGTTGCGTTATATTGGAAAACGTTTTATGACTTGACAACAATGTTACTTTTCCTTCACACAACGTTAATTTGCCTCCATTTAGCGTTACATTGGAAGTGTTCTATGAATTATGGTTTTAAGCCCTAATTTTCATCGTTTTGATTGTTGTTGATCGACAGTGATTAGTTTTCTTGCAATGGCAGAAAGCAAGCCAATACACAGAGAAAGCAACGACGATGATGAGAGAGCAATCTATTATAGTTGGGATACAAAGATAGCCATCAGAAAATTGCTATGGTTTTTGCATTAGCAAATGAATGTGATATGTAATCCAAAATGAGCAAACAATGAACAGAATGTGATGTGCAATCCAAAATGAGATTGAAATAACTAAGGCCTCACAATCATTCATATTGACTTTATGTCCAATTCCTTTCTTAGACCATCAAAATCACGATATTAAATTTAACTGGTGAACCTACCATGTCAGTCATTATCATATTTTGATAAGTCCATTCCAACGTTCGATCCCTGGGCGTGGCGCTCTGCCTGATCAATGTTTGAGCCTGCCAACATGCATAACTCTTAGATCTTATTTAATGTTGAGTTGTTTTATAAATCGGTCATAATTTTGGGTGTACGCTTACAATATTCTATCGCACCAGAAAAATTGTGAACTGTCAATAGTTCTGACCGCTTTCTTTGCCTATGGGTATTGCATTTGAGTCGTGAATCTTCAACAATTAAGCAAGCTATATTTGAGAATTGAGGTTTGGTGGCCATTCAATATTTAAAATCTTCTCATCCACATAGTTTTTGTCTCAAATTACCTTATAGCTCGTATATACAATGCGGCCTTATTGGTATTATTGCAGCAATTTTGCCGAAGCCTTATATATATTTTTTATAAATATTATTAACAATATTGGTGTTATCTACATAATATATCTTGCATCCTTTATTACTTGTTTCCATTGATTTATGGAGGAATCACTCAGAAATGCCTTTATAAACTTTGGAGGAAACTTTTTGGAGCAACATTTGCAGTTACAGGATACCTCATTGACATGATACTACATGGCATTTATAATTGACATGATTTCCTAAATCTAAGTCTTGAACGTGTTTAAGGAAGAACTAAACCCCTTGCCATTGATGTCAAAGGGGAGGCAATTAAAGGTATGGATACTGAATGAAGGTAGAAGCACAAGAAGAACTAAACCCCTTGCCATTGATGTCAAAGGGGAGGCAATCAAAGGTATGGATACTAAATGAAGGTAGAAGTACAGGAAGAACTAAACCCCTTGTCATTGATGTCAAAGGGGAGGCAATCAAAGGTATGGATACTGAATGAAGGTAGAAGCACAGGTAATTTTGACCAAGTCAATCATGAGAAGGAATTATTGTGTTGCTATCAATGCTGAAGAGAATGTTGGTAATGTTGGCATTGATGTCAAATAATAATGATTGATTAGTTTTGATTGTGTTGATTGTGTTAACATTAATTTATATTGAATGCCATTGTTATGAAATTGATTGGAATGCAAAGGTTGAAAGTGATGTGAAGTGCAAAGGCTATGATGTTAAATGTGAAGGTTGAACATTGTTAAAATGGAACATAAATATTGAGACAAAAGCTAAAAATATGTTCTTTCACTGAAAAAAATTGTAGATAATAGAAATCATATTTGTCTCTTGTAATCATTATAGTTGCCTTGTTTTATTTCAGCTCTATTTTTATATTACAAATTTTATGTTTCAAATCTAAAAATGAAGAGACCGGTTGTGAACAGTTTTAGAAGACCAAGAGACAATGCCTGATTTCATATTCCTGCAAAGAATACAAACAATCAATAAGCCATGGTTATAAAATATACATTGTTGAATGGAAAAATGACTTTTGGAGTTAAGAAGTTTGTATGAGAATGCTCATGAGCAACAACAGAAGATGAACAAAGTTGAAGATGTGCAGTAGACTTGACAACATAAATTTATATCACGTAACTAGAACTCTTGAATTGGTATTGTGATTGAGAGATTACAGTCTCTTTTCAAGTCACAACTTGATAAAGAAGAGTTTGTAGGGTATTGAGGTAGGAGCCTCTTATGGGTTGTAGCCTGCAAAGAAATTGTGAAAGTTAGAGCTTCCTTTGAGGTAGGAGCCACTTGTAGGTTGGAGCCTACAAAAATTTGATGTAATGAGGAAGTAGGAGCTTTACTTCACATAACTTTCAGCCAAAAATTAGTGGTTTTCTCTCTTATGGGTTTCCACTTATATTTGGTGTCTTCATGTGTTGTTTCTTGAATATTGTGTGAATGCTCTTGAATTCTTAATAAGTACATCTACAAATTTCTCCCATTAGCAATTGAGTACATACATAAATCATGAGTTTCATAAGAAGAAATTTAAGTTGAGCAAAATTAAGTTTTAAAATTACTGATTCACCCCTAGCCCCTAGTAATTTCCAAACATAAATATCAATTTTATTGGTACAAAATGAGTAGCTTTGGTAAGATTATCAACCACTACCATAATTACATCATGCCCATTAGTTGTTTTGAGAAATTTATTAATAAAATCCATCGACACCACATCCCACTTCCATTGAGGAATGGGTATGGGATGCAACAAGCCTGCTGGGTGTTTGTGCTCAACCTTAAATCCCTGACACTCCAAACAACTGACTATGTAGTTTTTCACATCCTTCATTAATCTAAGCCAAAAATACTACTTCTTAATTGTTCTAATATTCTTTTGATATCCTAGTTGTCCTACATAAAGCATTGTATGCATCACCTATAGAATCAACTCTTTCACCTCTTAGATGTTTGGCACATATATACTACCTTTATATAGAAGAACCTCATCTTCTCCAAGCTCATAATCTAAATATTGGGTGCTTTTCTTGTTAATGTAAACCATTCTTGATGGTAAAATACTACTCATCCAAATTTATAGCTTCTTTAACTCTAGAAATTATATTCGCCTTACATATACTCACTACTAAATCATGCATCGAATGCACTCTTTGGCTAATAGCATCTGCAAATTTATTCTCCTTTACTTTAATGTATTTAATTTTGAAATCATATTCCACTAACAATTCTAGCCACCTGATATTCCGATCATTCATATTTGATTGTTCAAACAAATGTTGCAAGCCTTAATGATCAGTCTGCAATTCAAATCTCTGACCCATCATATAGTGTTTCCACATCTTAATAGCATGAATGATAGTTGCCAAATCCAAATCACGTGCAACATAATTTTTCTCATGGTTCTTCAACTTCCTGGACTCGTAACACAACACATGGTTGTTCTTCATAAATACTCCTCCCAAACCTTCTTGACACGCATAAGTGCATACCAGAAAATCCTCATTCAAATCCACAATCTTCAATACTAGAGCACCTGTTAACAAATCCTTTAAATGCTAAAAGGATTCATCCCAATAAGAGCTCTATTCAAAGTAAACACCTTTCCTTTGCAAATAAGTGATGGGGTGGGAAATACTAGAAAATCCATCAACGAATATTCTGTAATAATCAACTAGGCCCATAAAATATCTGAATTCTGTAACATTCTTCAGTCCGGGTTATTCCTTGATGGCCTTAATATTTTTTGGATCTATAACTATCCCATCCTCTGAAATAATATGGCCCAAATAATGAATTTGCTTATGATATAAAGATAACGTACTCATCTTAGCATATAGTGGTGCTCTTGGAGCACCTATTGAACCAACCTTAAACTTTACTCGTGCTCCTCCTTAGATTTAGAGTACACCAATATATCTTCTAGGAAAAAAGTTACAAATTTACTTAAATATTCTTAGAAGACTCCATTCATCAAACGCATAAAAACTCTTGTTACATTGGTTAATCCAAAAGGCACCACCACAAACTCATAATGTCCATAACAAGTTTAGAGATGTCTTGCTGATATCTTCTTCCTTAACTCACAATTCATGATATCCTAACCTCAAATCAATCTTGGAGAACACCTTAGCTCCTAGAAGTTGATAAAACAAATAATCTATCCTCAACAATGGATATTTATTCTTAATAGTAATCTTATTTACTATCGAAAATCCACATATAGATGCAAGGTTCCATATTTTTTCTTAACAAATAGAACTGGAGCACCCCATGGTGATACATTGGGTTGTATGTACCCCTTCTTTAATAAATCCTCCAACTGCATCTATACTTCTCTAAGTTCTGTAGTACTCATCCTGTAAGGTGTCTTAGACATTGGAGGAGTTCCAAGGTGTCTTAGACATTGGAGGAGTTCCAAACACCAAATCAATTGAGAAATCGATATCCCTCCTCAAAGGGAATCTTGGGATTTTACAAAATACATCGACATACTCTTTCACTACCAGATAATATTTCAAATTAGCTTGTCGATCACTATTGAGCTCCTCCAAATGAATTGCCAAGACCTGGAAAACTTTTCTCAAATTCTTTCTAAACTGCAAAGTTGATATCTCTCTAATAGATATTGGTTAGGAACTCCATGGACCTGCCTTTGTTGATCTTCACCATTTAATATATGTAAAATATTTATTATAATAATCCAGAATTATGTGGTCAACTTCTCCAGTCAATCCATACCAATTAAATAAGCATATGATCCTAAGTAAATAATATTAAACTCAACCTTAATACTTAATCCATTCAAATAAATTGGACATTATTTCACTAATTATGTAACTCTTCTCTTTACTCTTGTAGCTAATTGAACTAGTCATGCCTTTCAGTGCTTTGTCTTATCTAAATTAAATTTATCTACTGATTTTAGATCAATATGACTATGATTGGCTCCTAAATCAATCAAAATAGTAATATGTTGATTATGAAACATACATTTGATCTCAATCATGTGCACCCAATGTTCCACCTTCCTGTTATCTAGCACAACATAAATCTTGGGCATGCTTCTGCCCACGTGTTCCACTGTATCAATTTCGTGCATATTGTGTACCATATTCTTACTTGCATCCTTATAAGGGAAGTCTTGAATTTTATGGTATCTCTGACAACCCCAAAATTTGGTAGGTTGGACTGAGGGTGTCTTGCCAGAAAAGTCACTGCTCCCTAGTTCATCAATAACTGGAGCTGACTGTTGTTTTACTTGTGGCTTATTCTTGAAGTGTGGGGTTTTAAACCCCTTCCTCCTCTGCTCCATGAAATATTTCTACTTACTGTCCCATGCCTCCTGCTCAACTAATTTATTCTTATTATGTTCATATAACTATTCAACCTTCCTTATGGTTGCATCTAGAGTCCTGGGCTCATAAAATTAAAGTATGTCTGCATAAAATGGAGGTATCCCGCTAACATACCTCTAGATTTGGACCTTCTAATTCTTAATAAAACCCACATATCTTAGAATCTCCGTGAACTTCGGACCATATTCCTCCATAGTCATATTTCCTAACATCAGTCTCAAAAACTTCTACATCTTATTTTCATAATAATGTTGTGATAGATATTTCCTTTGGAAGTATTCCTTAAATTTTTTCCATGGCAATATCTTCTCATATAAATGCTTCACTTCCTTGAGCCATTCCCACCATAAATTAGCCTTGCGTTTAAGTTGATATACAATGATTTGGGCCTCCATGTTCAAAGAATAATTAAACAATTGTAGATACCTTCACATATCCAATAACCAAGTCTCAACTTCTTCGCCCTTCTTATGTTCTTTGTTAAAAGTGGGAGGTTTAATATTTTTCAATTCCCCCTATAGGTTGTCTCTGTGATGCTTCCTCTTCTTGCACCTTCTCTCTGGTGACACACTAGGGCTACTGTCTATCTCCAAGGTGGGATAACCTCTCTTATCTGACCTCCTTTCACCATATAAATATTATTGGTCATCACTCTTAACTTGTCTTGAACTTCTAACAACTCGGTTATCAAACTTATTCTCGGCCTTTTGAGCTTTCCTTGACTCAAATTGTTGGTCTAGTACTAGTTGAATCTTGTTCAAACTCTGCAAAATTTAAATGTTAAGTTTTTGTTGCTCTTTTACCAGTATGACATTATTCGCCTTAAAACAGAGAACCTTCATCTTGAGGCTTCTCATAGTCTCCTCTAGATCTATGTCTTCTGACCTACTAATTTTCTGACCATTTGATTATGTTCCAACATCTCTGACACTGATATCTGCTACTCCAACTTCCAATTTTTTTATTTTAATATTTGGTGTATCTCGTATCTTTTCAATTCTTGTAATTCCACTTGTCATTTACACCTATACATTTTTTCATAAAATCTTTTTAAAATTTCTTGCCAACTCAAAGT
This sequence comes from Pinus taeda, assembly GCA_000404065.3. Lineage (NCBI taxonomy): Eukaryota > Viridiplantae > Streptophyta > Pinopsida > Pinales > Pinaceae > Pinus > Pinus taeda. The sequence continues at coordinate 164,129 of APFE030110559.1, read as the reverse complement.
TTTGTAGTTACCAACATGTTCTACTCCCTAGTAGCTTTCCATAGACTATTTGCTTGTGAAATTCTGACACCTGGGAAGAAAGCTAGATCCTCTCGACGTTTTCATTGAACGTTAATTCTTCTTGTCACAATTCTTGTAGCTTTATTCTTAATTTCTGGAATTTTTCTTCCACCAAATAAAATTTCTAATTTTCCCAAAGTGTTATGCCCGAAATTCTCTTTCCTTTGACCATTTACAAGCAAAATTATAAATCCTAAGTGCGAAGATATGCCCCTCTATGTTACAAAATTGTGTTATTGATTAATTTAGAAAAATTACACTTAATCTTTTATGACTGCACCCCTCTTGTTCTCATTTAGCGGCAACTCATGCCTTACGAAACCTAGCCAACATGCATTGGTTGCTTCTATGCCCAATACATCGGCTATTCTGTGTGGCATAGCTTATATTAATAATACAAAATCTGAGTTACACTTATGACACCCGCGTGGCCTCATGTGTGTCTATATATATAGATAGATAGATAAAGGTTGCAACACAATCATATATAAACAAATATCAATAAAAACAAATATCAATAAAAGTCAATTTATAAATTATATTTATAAAAATGCATATATGCTCATGGTTATATACATATATCCACAATTATAAAATATATGTATATATAAATACATATATGGGTCCACGATTATTCGACCACAATAATAAAAACACACAATATGTAATACTAGCAATTGCACCGAGAGGTGCAAAGGAATGCCGAAAGGAGAAGTTCAAGAATTTGGAAGGCAATAAGCAAGTGAAATATGTGGACAATGAAATGCAAGTGAAAATTGAGTTTCTATATATCCTAGCAAATCTAGTAGGAGGTTAAATTTAAGAAGAAAAATGCACTAACATAATTGTCCTAGAACAATGGGAATCGTTGTAGGCACAAGGTACATGCAAGAGGAGTTCAATTTCTTTGGGTTTTTTTTTTTTTTTTTGATGGCATGAAAGAAGAAACATCACAAAGCAGTTGCACCTTCTAGCTAGGTATTCCCTCTTAAGGGTTTCTTAGGGAAAAAACGTGTGTCTATTGTGGATGGTATGTGTATTTTTTTTCTATTTTCTATTTCTCTCAATTAATCAAGTAGAAAATCAACTAACCAAAAAGTTTGGAATAAGAAAAATTAACAGTGCATATTTCAGTGGTTTTTTCAAATTTGGAAAATGATTCCAATGGAATATATAACAATTGATAGATCATATTCAACATTTTTCTTGTAGAGGCTTAAACACAATGGTTGAGGTTTTAGTTTTATAGACCTACCTTCATTTTGCAAGCAAGTGGAGTATACCCAAATTAGAGGTCATGGATGACTCTAAATTGGTGATAGATTAGACATGCAAAAATGTTGTATTAGATAATGTATGTCTTTCCCTGCTTTTTTAGGAAATCAAAATTATTCTTGTATTGTTTTCAATGGTACTCTTAATTATAGCCTAGTCTTTTTTGGTTTCTATGACTATAGGATAGCTAGTAGATGAAAATCATGGAGCTTAATTTCTAATTATGATTATTTGCAACTCATCATTTCTTGTATCTCTTTGATGTGGAAATGTTTCTCAAATCTTTCTTGAAACAATTTGTTAAGCATCAACCTTTTTTATCATTATGGAAATGTTTTTGTTTTGTCAAACAAAATGGTGAATATAATGTCATAATTATAGTGGTTATTTGGACTTGGAAGTGACTCTTTAGATGTTGAATTTTGATAGTAACATGCATATTATCCATATCTATATAAATATGGAAAAAAATTTGCGATATATATATATATGTGTGTGTGTGTGTGTGTGTGTGTGTGTGTGTGTGAAAATGAACGAGATTAATTTCTACATGATCATATTTCCAAATTAAATTTTACACCACTCAAAATCTCCAATATTAAACACTATATATCGATATATGGAAATCTTATATTTAATGTAAATATAAAATAATAAATGATATTATTAATATTTTTCAAAATAAAATAAAAGTCAAATTCTAAAATTATGAAATATTAAATTTAATAAAAGTATAAATAATTTAATAATGCATCAAAAAAATGTTTTAAAAATAAATAATTATATTTATATAAATTTTTTTATATAATATAAAAATAATATTTAAATATTACACAACCAAAAGGAAAAAAATATATTATAAGTTATATGATATATGATATATAATAAAAACATTTGTAATGTGCTATTTTAGTTGAGAAGATGAGAAAGATTAAATTTCACATTCTCATATTTCCAAATTAGATTTTTCTACCTCTCAATTAATTATTTTCTATAACATGGAGAGGTTTTCCATTCTTCCTGTCAATCTCCCCAAAAATGGACATTGTACTATCATCAACAATCCAAATTTAGGCATTATTTTGTCATATCACAAATCTAGGGGTCCCACAATATTCTCTACCTTCTCACAGTCGAATATCTCCAACCCCTCCAACATTGGAAAGCTCCCACTCCCCCTCCAACATTGGAAAGCTCCCACTCCAGACCTCTAACTCCCTTAGCTCATTGCACCCCATATTTTAATGTCCCTTAAATTAGATAGTTTCTCTAATACCAATATTTTCAATAATGGACAAGTCTTTATGTACAAATGTTGAAGTTTGAGTCTCAATCCATCATTGAACACACTAGAGGGTCCCTCTATAATGTCAAAGTGTACAAATGAGAAAGCCTCAAGTCCTCTAACATTGGAAGACCACCACTCTCAAGTCCCAGTGCTTCAATGTTCCAACAATAACTAAATGAGGTAATTTCTTCATTCACATTGTTTCTTCAATTGACAACCCCACCATTCTTTTTTGTTTTCTTAGATCATGAAGTTTCAAGCTCTTCAACCTTGGGAGCCCTCCGCGTACAATTCCATTCCGAATTTCGCATGTAAGGAGCTCCCTAATTTGGCCACACTCCCACAATTCCATTCCAAATTTCACACGTAAGAAGCTCCCTAAATTGGCCGCACTACCACAAGTCAAAAATGCCCAGGTTTTGAAATTGCGAAATGCAGTTAGATAAACTAACCCCTCATAAGTCCAGAGGGAAAATTTTCTGACTTGTTTAAATTATCAATGTTGAAGAGAAAAATATGCTTCTCCACCACATCATCTCAAGTTGCATTGCAAAAGCACTTTACATTTAGCATTTGTTGGCCGGTCCATGTAGTCATTGTTTTCGATATTGTTTCATGAGTAAATCAAAATTGCAGATATTTACAAATTTCAGAAAAATAATGGATATGAGCTTTGTTTAAATTAGTTTATGTATGTAAGATTTAAAAAAAATCCAGAATCTACAACGTCATTAACATTTAACACTTTTTAGCCCTTCCATGTAGTCATTGTTTTCGATATTGTTTTATGAGTAAATCAAAATTTCAGATTTTTACATATTTCATAAAGTTAATGGATATGAGCTTTGTTTAAATTAGCTTATGTCTGTAAGATTCTAAAAACATGCCAGAATCTGCAAGGTCAGGAACATTTAACAATTTTTGGCCCGTCCATTGTTTTCCATATTGCTTCATGAGTAAATCATAAATGCAGATTTTAACCCATTTCAAAATATTAATGAATATGAGCTTTGTTTAAATTAGCTTATGTGTGTAAGATTTTAAAAATATGCTAGAATCTGCCTGGTCATTAATGTTAATGTTAATTGTTCTACACAGAAATTTTCATGCAGATTTGAACTTTGCAGTCGTGATGGATGTGCCAATTATCTTCATTTGCGGCAATAATGGATGGGCAATTAGCACACCATCTTCCGAAACAATTCAGAAGTACAATATATTAGTTCCCTTTGTATGAATTTTTTATTATTGAGTCTCTTGTAGTGCATTGATTCCGTGAACACTCGCTAGGAAATATATGATATTGTTGAATATTGTATGGTAGGGGATGGACCAGTGGTGAGAGGGCCATCTTAAATATGTTGATGGAAATGATGCATTAGCGGTTTGTAGGGACATTTAAATATCTTGATCAATGGCACTAGAAGAGAGTAAGGCTATTTTAATTGGAAATGTATGCGATTTTTTGGAGATTCTGGCGGAAGAAATGAGGTTAAATCTTGATTTGCAGCAGTTAAAATAGTTTTTTAACTACATATTTGGATTCAGCACCCTGAAAAACCCCTTGGACCCTTTGATTGTGCAGAAACTAGCTATCAAACTTGGGATTCCAATAAATTGCTGCCGGATTTTGACCGGAAAAATCCGCCAAACACACTTTCAAAAAATATCATTATAGACAACTGCATTCTAATTGAGGTAATTAATGTATTTTTTTATTTCAAGGAGAAATTACTTTTGAGCTAATTAGCTCAATTTTCATTAGTGTAGAAATAGATTGAATATAAATTAATTTTAATTCTTAAAAGTGATAGATTTTTATTTTGGTTATAATTAAGGTTATTTTTATTATAAATGAAAAAAAAACAAAAACAAAACACTTACGATATAGTTAAGTCAATATTTTAATTCTTACAATCTAGTCAAGTCAACTAATAGTTAAGTCAATATTTTAATTCTTACAATCCAGTCAAGTCAACTAAAAAAGAGCATATTTTAATTTTGGCTGGACTAAAATAAAAAAATGGCCCGCCAACCTACTTCAATTGATGTTCAGAAATAATAAAAATTTGAAATCTTTTTTCAATCAGGAAAAAAAGCCTTCTTAGCTTCATTAATATAAAATAATTACAATATCACAATTTCTCATTTTTCTTAAGTTCCTTAGTATAAATTAGTTACAATATCACAATTTCTCATTTTTCTTAAGTTCATTAATATAAAATAGTTACAATATCACAATTTCTCATTTTTCTTAGGTTCATTAATATAAAATAGCTACAATATCACCATTCCTCATACATTTACGTACGTTCATCGCAATTGTTCTTCTTAGATATAAATAACCAGCACTAAAGTACAAAATATAATCTATTTTTCTTCATTTGTACTGGACGCAGTATTATCCCTATTATATTTCTATGAAAATATGACTGAATATATTTGTCTAATAAATCATCGAACAGTGAGAATATATCTATCTAATAGATAATGGGAACGGTGAGATATAAACAACATAATTATTCTATCAGACAAAAATACAGACCTTGAAACGCTGAATATTTAACGTCTCTGTTGGAACTTCAAGTCATGTTCAGTTCAGGTTGACAAAGACACCTAACCCGTTTTCGATTATCTGGGAATGACATACGAAGATGCATTCGCAAGCAAGATGCTTCGTCTTGAGACATTTGTTGGATGCCTTCTTATTAGTACACTCGGCAGCTATGTGTCCTTGTTTGTAACTATTGTTACAGAGCATAATGTCTCCAGGTGGGAGTTTTGGAGCCATACAATGCCTGGAGAGGTGACCAGATTTTAATGGATTTGGCATTATTGATCAAATTGTATAAGCATCTCAATAAATCAACAGTGATGCTCGCAGTGAGGTGGCGACCTTCTCTCAATTTGGCTGATCATGTTTGTGCAGACATATGGACAGAGAACATCATGCTGCGAAGGGCCCAAAAAAAATTGGAATATGTCAGCATTATTATTAAAGGCATTCAAATGTGGGAAACATTTGATCCTAGAGCAGAAGAGAAGGTTGCATGCGGGAACACATGGGATAGTTAAAATTTGCTTGGGGATAACATCTTTTCCAATATGGAACTCGATTTCTTTGAGTACAATTTGGTACCTGCAAATCGAGTTGGCATTGATGGTGATTGCAATGGTCTCAATTCTTGTGAAGCTCCCTCATTATTATATAGTGGACACCAGTGATTATGTAAATGTATAGATTTTGGGTGAAGAATCCTCCTCTCAAGTCAAATTAACTGTCTGGTTTGCTTCAATTCAGTGAAGATGGAGAATGACAATGGTTGTGCGGAGGATGTGTTTGGACATATGATGTGACGAATGATAGGTGCCTTGGAATTCTTCAATGGTTCCATCTCCAAGTATGCAGAGATGATTATGATGGATTTTCGACTTCAAAGCGAGCTTCTTTTATAAAGAATTGGTCTTCTAGAGGTCAAACTGGACCATTTGCGGTTACCCATGAAATGTTCAACTTCTGGATAGAGAACAGAGTGTTGGCCAATGAAGTTGAAGAAGGTGGGGTTCATGTCGCAGAAAATGAGGATAGCATGGAGATGTAGGGCATTTTTGTGCAAAATGAAGAAGAAAATTACACTGCCGAAGAAGAACAGGAATCACTCTTCTATAGCTCAATCCTGAAGAGCTGAATAACTAGGTCAACCAGCATATGGAAGAAATTTAGAGTCTTGATTAGTATTAGATTAATTATCATTATCATGTTATGTAAATATGCAGTGCTCTTAGGTGTTTTTTTGGCGAATCTATGGTGAAAATTAGTTTAGGATAGAATCTAATAGCTCAGGGGTAATTAAAAAGTTAATCCATTAGAGCATTTTTGGACTGTTGCAGAGGAATATTTGGCATATGATGTACAAGTTCCTGGCCTTGAAACCAAAATGTTTTTATGAAATACTTATGTTTCCTTAAAAAAAAATGGTGGTTAATGTTTTGATTTTTGCTAGTATTTTTTCGAATATTAAGAATTTTTTTTTATTTTCTGGACCCTTGTCAATTTTTCTTAACAAGATTTCAGCAACATTAGTCTATGTTTAAGCAAATTGTTTAAAAGCTTTATCTTAGGACAACAAAGTTTCTCAAAGAATAAACCAGGCAAAGAAAAGAAAAGAAAAATGTTATTTTACTAAGTGTTAACAATAATGCAAATTGCATATTCCGTTTCTTTTAATCTGAAGACTTATAAGTACAACATAATATATTAATACTATAAGTCATCAGTAAGCCAAGAGGCTTATTCTACAACTCATTATGAGGGGGATGTGTATACGTGTCAATTTTTCTACAACCCAGTATGAGGGGGATGTCTCAATTTGTTCGTGTGTTTGTGTCAATTTGACACGTGCCCCTTTCTACAAATAAAAATACAAAAATTATGCTTTAAATAGAAAATTAATGTCCGCTATAATGAAAAAAAATGAATATGATGTAAAATAATTAGAAGGAAAAAAAAAAATGTAAGTAAATGTTCAAACCTTATAATTTCAAAAAATATTTCAACAAGAAATTTAAATAAACTATTTGAAGATCTGTGTTAACTAATTTATATTGATATCAATTTCATACATATCTATATAGAGAGAAAAAAAAAAAAAACCATTTTAATAAAAAATAGTTTTTTATGGTTAAAACCTTTATTTGATCATATATAATCTATATAGCATTCAAAAATACAATTTAAACTATAAAAATAACACATTGTATATTTCACTTCAAATAAATTTGCAATAATTTGTTTCATACCTTTAGATTTCTAAGTTTCTACGTTTAATTAGCACCTAGAGTATTTTAGAAATAACAAAGGAATGTATCATATCCATCTTGATTCATGGCCTTTTGGTGAGTTACATCATACCTTTTACAATCTTGGAACTTGAATTAAGTCTAATGTAATCTCAAATTTTTTATTGACATGTATTCCATTATGTTTATTGTGGCTCTGGAGAATTTGCAACAACTCGATTTATTTGTATTCTTTGTATTTATATTGGTGATGTTACAATGCATTGTCCCACATCCTATGAAACATGCTAAATTCAAGTTAAAAGAATTGTTTATAACAGGAATTCGATTACCTGTGTATAAGCTACAACCAGATATCTTCATATGCACCAATACTCTGTCTCCCAAACTTATTTTCTGGTTTCAATCCTTGGTCTTTTGTTAAATAACATAACTCCATATTGCATTGGATCCATTAAATCTAAACTCCATTACTGGATGTGTACATGACCTGTATTAAGTTTATTAATACATGGACTTGTTGGTTGAACGAAAGTGATTGGGGCCGAAGGAATGTTTTATGAAAGAATTTTATTGTTTTATGAAAGAATTTTATTGCTTAAACATAAGACTTGGCAACTCTATTTCTACAAGTCTATATTCGATTGGGAAAGCGAGCTCATTTCTTTATTTAAGGTGTGAGACTTGCTTGAAGAGAGCGTGAGTGGTTTTTTTATATTATGATTTTTTAACAAGGAATTTTGCAAGTTTATATTAATAAGAACAAATAAATTTAATATTTACAATATAACTCGATTTTTAACTATGAATATATATATTTATCTTTATCTTACTATGGATATTATTGACTTTTAAATAAGCTTTCTTATAATACCATGGGTCAATATCATGGCTTATAAATACCACATATCCAAAAATTATAAGTTATTTCAAAAAACAATATTTTATTTTAATTTTATTTTATAACATTTTAAAATTAAAACATAATACTTATAATAAACCTACAATATAACCAGATTTTTAACAATGGATATTCACCCCATTTTACTATGGATATTATTAACTTGTAAATAGGCTTTGTTACAATACCATGGTTTACCAATACCATTTGCCCAAAAACCATAACTGCTTTCAAAATCAAAATATTTTATTTTAATTTTATTAATAACATTTCAAAAATTAAATCTAAAACAAAAACACTATGGGGAGATGTTGTCAATGTGTAAATATTTGTACATGTAGACTTAGTTACAAAATAATAAAACGTAAAAAAAATTAATATTGATAATTATCAACAAAACATTTTGACTTGGTCAAAATACATAAAAATCAAAATAACATAAAATATAAGACTAAACATTATAATTATGATTATAATTAATTATAATTAATAAAAAACCAAACCTTCGATGTTATAGATTGGACAAAGAAATCTGTCCAAACAGCTCAATCTTGGCAGATAAAGTAGATAGGTAGAGAATGAAGGTTCCCAACTGCTTAATCTGCGGCCTTGGAAGCAATAAGGGTAGTTTTAGATAGAAAATCAAAAGAAAAAGCCAAAGAAAAAGAAAAGGCACAGAAGGGTTTGCATGTCTAAGTGCACCCTCCTTGGAGTAACAAAAAATGCTAGGCAATAGGGTGGGTAGGTAGATGGGGTTGCAAAAAGCATGGTTTATGGCATTTCATTGGCCTAAGCAAAGGTAAAAACATGGTGCCAGTGCAGATTTCCTATTTCAGCAGTCTTACAGCAACTTAATGAAGCATGTCTAACTTCGAGATTACCCCCCATCACATTCATGGCTAACATCCCTATGCCACCTATGTTCATGAAAGAAGTCAAAGTCTTTTGTTGGTTCTTGTTTCTTTAAGAGCCACATTTCTTGTGTAAAAATTCTTTTCATTTTGATCTACTTCCTAAAAACTAAGTTGATTTCATATAACAGCTTAGTATTTTACCCCCCTCATCCACCTTTTTTCACTCATTTTAACTACTAATCTATCACTATTTAACTCCTTATACCCCCTATCCCCCCTATTACTATGTAAAATTTGGCAAAAAACCGAAAATATCTATATATCCCCTTCCCTGAGCATTATAGCTCTATGTATCGTTTTGAATGTTTTCAAACGCTAAAACATTGAGCACGACCCAAAGAGCGCTGGAAAATTAATCTTGGGATTAATCCGGGATTTGCTTGGATTAATAACCTAAACCCTCTTTGTAAGTAAACCTGTGTAAAATCCCATTTTAACCCGTAACTCTGCAAAAAACCATAAAAACCCACTTTTTATAATGTTCCGTTGGGCACACATTTCAGAGAATAATCATATTTTATTTGTCCGTGCATTCCGTATTGTCCTTGCACCTCATCAACCCGTCGACCGTCGGATCTGGGCTTTCCCATCCGACGGCCCACATTCATATCGAATGGGGCCCGATCACCGAACTTTACCGCCCGAGAAACTGTCAGAGGGTGATGTCAGGTCTCTGCCACGCGTCACCCCCATATTCTCTCGGGCCGCCCTCTGACAATATCGTGACCGTATCTAGAGCGGTCCGAGAAAACTACTTACCGCTTGTGCTTTACCGCCTGCCCACTTCACTGCTACGTCACGCCCACGTCAGTTCGACTCAGCGCCCTGTCAGCACCCCCGCCCGCCAACGCTCCGACATGTCCGCCACCTATGCAATCCCCGTGGACCACTCACAGGCTGCCACGTCACTCGATGACATCATGCTGACGTCACCCGACCCTGACCCCACCTGATGACGTCATGCTGACGTCATCCAAAAAAGGTGCCAATAACCCAAAAAGTCCATATTTTAGCCAAAATTCGTGTTTTTTGTCACTTTTGCAAAAATGATTGTTGCTCACCTCTGCATGCAAATTACGACCATCTGTCGCCAACCTGCAGAAATCAACCCGAAGACCGTTGGCGCCTTCAACCCACCTGCATTTGTGACCATTGCCGGCAATTCACCAGGTATTTATCCAAAGCATCCCCTCCGTGCTTTGTTGTGTCCATAATTCTCCAAAAACTGAATTAAAAAGAGTGAGGAACCTTGTATTTACCAGCAAATCCCCGGTGACCAGCATTCGTTTTCAGTTGTAAGGTCGAAATTCACCTGTTGAGCCCACATTTAGTCACATTTTCCTATATTCACAGTCAGTTCGCGCATTCGTGGACTTAAAACCTGAGCTGCACTAATTCACCGGGAAAACAGTGCTACTAGTCCCTGCATTTGCTCAATTAACTCTCTTTTGAGCATTTTTACACTATTATCACCACAGTTTACCCCATTTTCCCTTACAATTTGCCTTACTTTTGCAAAAATAACCCTCTGTGTTGTTCTGCCCACTGAAACCATGGAAACACCAGTAGCCCTGAATATTCAACCTCTGAATGCCCCACACAGAGAGCTAGAGTGGAAGGCCCTGGGTGATAGAGATTATCAGATGATAAACTCATCTACCATGACTTCCAAATTTAATATTCACCTGTTGAATGAGTTAAAAGCCCAATATCTCAGTGGCGCTGATATCTTAGGGATTTGGGACTCCACCCTGCCCATTTACAATCTCCCTCAAGTCAATGTCCTCCCAGACTTGATAAATCAATGTCGTTCCAGCTATGATCCATGTCAAAGAGCTGTTCTCAGCCCCTCAGGCTCAGTATTGTTCCATTATCACCCCTGAGGCCATTAATGAGATGCTACACTTTCACACTGCAAAGCCCCTAACTCCTCTCTCCATCAATGACTTGCTAAAGAAAGGGCGCAAGCTGTCCAATGCTCAGATCAGCAAGATTAATCAGTTATTTGTTCAGCCAAAATTTGAAGCTATGAGCACCACCCTTCCTATAGCATATCAATATCTCAATGAGCTGGGCAAAATGCTTGTGGATTTGATCAGTTACATCCTAAGTTATGGGACATATGAGGATGTTGATGAAACCATTATGGCCATGCTGTCCATATTCTCCCCTGGAACGCCTCCTACTATGCACTATGATTTTGCTACATACATTGCTAATAAGATTCATGAACAATTGATGAATCTAGAAAGGGAAAAGGTGTTTAAATACACTAGGTACATCTATCACTTGTTCTTATTTTATCAGCCCGATGCTTTCCCTGTTCCTCTCAAGAAGCTAAATGCCAGGACCTAGGTCTGTAGGTTTGGTCTTCAGTCTTTCATCATTATCTTATTCACCTTACACCACTGTAATTCATAGACCTTTTATCCATCCAGCTATGACTTGTTATTGGGTGTCCCTCCTCCCAGATTGACAGATGGATGTAAAGGATTCTTCCACCTCTCAAAGGGCCACAGCATGGTGGTTTGGTACTTTACAACACATACAGTATCAGAATATATGGTGTGAGTTGAACCCTATAGGCGCCAAGATATGTCCCTATGAGACTTTTTGCCTTAGAGTATTTTAGGCAGTTTGGAAATGCAGACTTTGTCCATTTCCACAGTAAAAACAAGAAGGTGCAACTAAAACTAAAGAACCAGCTAGGCCCATTTCTATACAACAAAAGGGAGGAAGGATGGAAGGAAGCAGATTTGATCCTAGAGAGCTTCAAACTGCAAACCAGTTTCCAATGGGTACCTTATGACCCTAATCATTTCATTTCCCTCAGGAGGGTAAAATACAAATTGGGTGGCTATGCTCACGTGAGACTGCCTCATATTGAGAAATATGCCAGTTCATTAAGTTGGAAAGAGGGAACTGTAGAAGAGCCAATGACTAGAGAGCAAATGCTACAAAGAGAAGCAAAGAATATTGAGAAAGAGGCTGACTTGGAAACTTGTGGGCAGGTTTCCTCTTCCTATCAAAGGCAACTTGGAGCAGCTACCTCATCCTCTACAGCCCAGCAGCAAGCAGCCAGAACTGTTCAACAGGAATCAAGCAAGGATAAAGGGAAGCAGATGGAGCAAGAACAGCCACCTCCTATAGCAGAAAAGCAAACAAAACAACAAGCAGAAAAGCAAACAGAACAGAAACAAAAAGGGAAAAAAGAGGGGCAGCGAATACAGCAAGAAAAAACAGTTGAAGCCCCAATATCAACTGAGCAACAGGCTCAAGAGAATGTGCCTCCTAGGCAAGAAAAGACAGTGGAGGCCTCAGTGCTGCAAACTCCACAGAAAGAAGAAAAGGGAAAGAAGAGGGATAGAGAGCAGGATACTCCCCTCACCACATCCACAAATCAAGGGGAGAAAAGGCAGAGATTGAATCCTCTCTCCGAGGAAGAAATGCCTATTGGGCAATCATTGGGCATGGGCCCACCGAGCATGGAGGCATCTGCCAGTTCCTTTCAGCAGGAACAAGAAAGAACCCTTGGAGGAGAGGTCAGCTCCTCAAGTCAGCAAAGGAGAGCTGAGACAGGCATCAAGCAACAATTCATTGATATTAAAAGGAGAAATGAGCCACTCAGGCTCCAGATCTACAACCAGTTGCTTAAAATGGCCCCTACCAATTAGCAAAGGCTTATGTCAGCCTATGACATAACGGAAGGGAAAACGACCATGAGTCATTTCATGCCAACCATGTTGCAGCCACAGTCAGCTGCAGACTATATAAGAACCAACCTTGAGGTTCTTTCCAAGGACATCCACCCTATGGACCAAATAGAACTTCACAAGCAAACGGGTGAGATGGTATATTCAACACTAGCAGATAAAACCTTATTGGCAAATAGGTTGGAAAACAGCCTGAACAATATAGCTGCCCAACTTGAGTTGGAGAAGGCATCCTCTGAGGCCAAAGACAACAGGATCAGGTCTTTGGAGGATATAATCATAGAGCTTGGGCATGACCCAAAGGATCCAAAAGCTATACAAACACTGATAAAAATAAGAGACACAGACCTTGCAGCTCTAAGAGAGATGATTAAAATCCCAGCAACCCTTCACCCTCAAGCAGAAGAGGTTGCCCAGCAGAGACAGGACCAGGATGTAGCAACATTGCTGGTAGGACTGCACAAGCAGCTAGTACAAACACAAGGGAAGCTGGAAGAGACAGAGGTTGCACTGCAGGCAACCCTATAGCAGAAAGAAGGAGGTTAAACTTCTCAGCCCCCTCTAGAGATCATAAACCTTGAGGAGCCCCCACAGACTACTGCTCCTCCCATAGGGCAAACAGCTCCAACAACATCAGCACCAGCACCAACCTCAGAGAAGGCTCCGAGCCTTGATATGCAGAAGTTGATGAGTGAAATCAAGATCCTAGAAGCCTAGATGACAGAGCTAAATGAAGCCAAGGAGAATTTAGCTAAGCTAAATAAAAAATATGACAAATCCAAGAAGAATGTAGCTGAAAAAGGGAGAGAAATAAAAGCTCTCAAAGAGAAGATAAAGGAGCTAGAGAAAGAGCTCACCCTTGACAAAGTGGTGGCTGAGGTCAAGAAAGTTTTGTGGGCCAACATTGGCCAATCAATAATAGATCAGTGGCAGTATATTGAGACTATCCATGAGCAAATGGAGCTCATAGGCAAAGCACAAAAGGAAGTCCATAGAGCAAGGGCATCTCTATGCAGTATGCCTGAGATAGCCAACAGAATGATCAATGTTCTTAATAACCGCACAGGTCCTCAGTTGGCAGCAATAGGAATCTCCAATAGAACTGAAACCATCCAGCTGATAAAGAGGGTCCTCACAGTGAAAAGCTTGGTACAAACATTGGATAGAAGAAGCCAGGACATGCAAAGAGAAGTCAATAGATTCATGGATAAGTTTGCAGCATTACAGGGCACAGGTATTCCTGGCTTGCTGAATAGTGCAGGGAGACTACTATCACATGAGAATTATGCAAAAAGGGTGAACACATTTTCCACCAATCAGATCACTCAAGGATCAAGTACTTCAGAGGTAACAGGGCCAGCATCTGGGCAAAGTCTCTATGACAGAGTAGAGAACTTATTTTTTATTATGAATGAGATCAGGCATTTGTTTGAAGTGCCTCAAAACTTCTACAAATACACAGAGGCAGATGAAACCTTAGATGCAATTTTGAGACATCAATTTCCTACATAGGAGTGGTGGACCAGAATGATACAGTTGTTGCTATAAACAGGAGGCTTTCATCAAAGTTTTTTCATCAAAAAACATAAGTCATCATGTTTAGAAAATGTGATGCATACACTATGACTGGAGAAGAGTGGAATGAGCCAACTCAACAGGAAGATTCGGCCACTAAAAGCAACACTGACAGCTACGGTAAGGGCCGAGAAGCTACAGGATGACAAGTAAGAACATATTCGCATATGCAGAACGCTCAACCGACTCAGTGGCCTCCAAAGGTCAAGAAGATTTCTGACAGAATTAAAGACTATTTATTTTATATTTAGGGCAGCAATAACTTCCTTATCTGCTATTTTGTAAAGTTGGTGAGCGTGTTTAATTTATCAAGTGACTCAGTGGTTTAGATATTTTTTAAAAATTGATTGTATATATTCCCCCTCGCATAAGCTTGCAGGGGTTGTTGTTTCTTGTTAAAAAGGAGAACTCGGCTGTAATTTCTGGAAGAATAATAAAAACAAAGCTTGGAATTTACATGAATTGGGTCTTACTGATACATGTTGTCTTGGAACCATTGAATGCTACAGGATTCTAGTGCTATGGCTTAATATAATAAGTGTTCTCTATCTCTGTTAATGTTTTATTATTTTTTTAACTCACATCTCTCATATGTTGTTCTAAATCTAGGAAGAAAGAAAAAGAATAGCTCAGGATTTGTCCATGGAGACACCCTGATCTCAATCTGTCTTTATTATAAATGTTTTCTATGACTTCAGCTGTTTAATTGGAATTCTTAACTGCTCCAATAAACCCTGAATATTTCACAGTTACTATTTAGTAATTCATGTATGCTACTAAGTAGAAATTGTTGTTCAAATTGTTATCACATTGTCCGTAATTCCATTTCCCACTGTTTCACTCACTAATCAGAATTTATATTAAGAATAGCCATCTAGCCTTGCAGTAAAACTTTCTCCATCACAGGCACGAGGACTGTCTCATATTTCTGACTCCATATGCCCAATGGACTAGCATCTTTCACACATTTCATGCCCTTCTCACAACAACAGTTCACAACCAAAGTCTCAAACAAAAAATTGAAACTTATAACTAGCCTAAAATCTTCACAAAACATAGCTAAAACTTAAAGAGAGAGCCCTCTCTGATTATAGGTAGGATAGGACCTATACTCCAAAGCTTGGTTAGTGGTTACCCCAGCCGTATTCCCTTGGGAGTCATAGGGAACAACCTGGGTGTTAACAAACAAAGATGTAAAGTTTAATGAATCCTCTCTTGTACAGTTAGATGTAGACAGTAGATTGAAACAGGATGATGTATCTGACTTTTAGCACATTCAGTTTGATAGCATTTCTAATGATAGTCATGATGACCATAGTTCAGATACTATTCATGAACATGTTTCAGAATCAGAACATGAACAGGGTTCAGGTTTAGATCATGAACAGGTCTCAGATACTGATAATCAAGAAGTTCCTACAGATGGTAGTCAGCTAATCGAGGAAGCGCCAGAAACATACTTAAAGAAGTCAACAAGAATCAAACGGCCACCGAGAAGGTATGATGATTATGTTACTTCAGTTGCATTTACTGCTAATGATGATGAACCTCTGTGCTATCAGGAAGCAATAGAAGGTTCGAAAAGTGATAAGTGGAAAGCAGCCATGAAGGATGAAATGATGGCCTTAGGTAAGAATGGCACATGGGATCTGGTTGAGCTTCCGAAAGACAGGAAAACTATGGGGTGTAAATGGGTTTTCAAGCTTAAACGGGGTGTGAATGATACGGGAGACAGGTACAAAGCGAGGCTGGTTGCAAAAGGGTTCTCTCAGAAAGCCGGCATTGACTTTCATGAGATTTTTTCACCAGTTGTTAAAACAGTTTCAATTAGAATTGTGTTAGCATTAGTGGCTTTGCTTGATTTAGAGTTGCAGCAATTAGATGTTAAGACTGCATTTCTAGATGGAGACTTAGATGAGGAAATTTATATGGAACAACTGGAAGGGTTTGTTCAGCATCGCAATGAGAAATTTGTTTGCAGGCTCAAGAAGTCATTATATGGCCTGAAGCAGTCGCCTCGGCAGTGGTATAAGAAGTTTGATTCTTTCATGTTGAGTTAGAAATATTTTAGAAGTGAATATGATCATTGTGTTTATTTTAAGCAATCAAATAATGACATATTCATTATCTTAGTATTGTATGTTGACGATATGGTTTTAGCAAGCAAAAGCATAGAAGAAATCAACAGGTTGAAGGCTCAGATGGCAAGGACATTTGATATGAAAGATCTAGGAGCA